>APFE031465905.1:0-33662 GCA_000404065.3 Pinus taeda | reverse complement strand
TCTGAACACCACATCTCGACTGTACACAACCTTCCTTGTTACTGGGTTCCAAAGCTTATAACCCTTTAAACCATCCTTATACCCAATAAAGATGCACTTTTCAGATTTACTATCCAACTTGGTTCATTTCTCCTTTGGAACATGTACATATGCATCACATCCAAATACCCTCAGATGTGAAAGAGAGGGTTTCTTACCAGCCCATACCTCTTGTGGAGTCTTATCCTCCAACGTTGATGAAGGTGACCTGTTGACCAGGTAACATGTAGTATCCATCGCCTTCGTCCAGAATTCTTTTCCTAACCCGGTACCACTGAGCATGCTTCTTGCCCTTTCCATCAACATCTTATTCATTCTTTATGAAACTCCATTTTGCTGAGGTGTATATGGAGTAGTCTTATATTGTGCTATACCACACTTCTTAGAGAATTCTTCAAATTCCTTACTGCAAAACTCTCCACCATTATCTGTCCTCAGCACCTTTATCTTCTTCTTTGTCTGGTTTTCCACCAGAGCCTTAAATTCTTTAAACCTTTCAAAGACTTAAAATTTATTCTTAAGGAAATATATCCATGTATTCCTTGAGAAGTCAGCTATAAATGATACATAGTACACAAACTTACCAAGTGATGGAACCTTCATAGGTCCAAACACATCATTGTGCACAAGTTCTAATATCTGTCTCGCCCTCTTACTACCAAAGGGGAAACTCACCCGATTCTGCTTCCCATATACACAATTTTCATAGAAATCAAAATCCAGAGAGCTATTACTCATACCTTCTACCATACCTTTACCATGAAGTATCCGAAGGCCCTTTTCTCCAATATGTCCAAGCCTTAGATACCACATCATGGTCTTCTCTCCAGAGACCACTAGATTTTCTGCTCCACTTTCAAGAACCACAAAATTGTTGCACCCATCAATAACAGTGCTACCTTGCAGCTTGTACAGAGTTCCAATCTGAACTCCCTGCATCAATTCCAGTGCTCCCCGAACCATCTTGCAAGATATCCTTGTCGAACATTTTTATTACACCTGCATCATCCAACTTGCTAATAGAAATCAAATTTCTGGCTAATGCAGGAATATGTAGAACACCTGGAAGTGTTCTAACCCTTCCACCTTGCAACTTCAACTTTACTTTTCCGTAACCAACGATTCTAGCCTTCCTGCCATCCCCCAACTAGACATCACCACCATCATATTTCTCATACTCGCAGAACCACTCTCTATGGGGAGTGAAGTGAAAGGATGCACCTGAGTTAATCAACCATGCCTCGTGATCTACATGTGTACTTGAAGAAGCCAAGTACACATCCCCACCTTCATCTGAGGTGGTTTTCGCCTCTGCAAAAAGGAGCCTCATCAGATCCCTTTCATTTGTCAGGAGCTTTAGATTTATAGTCCCTTTTGTAGTTCCCTTCCTTTCCACATTTCCAGCACACCACCTTTACAGATTTTCCTGGAGATTTAGATATCCCTTTAGATTTAGATCTCCCACTTGATGACTTATTTTTGTTTATGTTCTGGGTCCACCCTCATATAGACAAGGCATCACCATTTTGGCCCTCCATATTTTTCCGTCTCATCTCCTTCGTCTGCAAGGATGAGACTATTTCATCAAAATGCAAGGCAATTGCATTGCTACCTATTGCAATAACCAGACTATCCCACGAATCTGGTAGAGAACACAACAAACTGATGCACTTATCTTCATCTGAAATTTTAATATCAACAGATGCTAACTGACTTACCACAATATTAAATGCATTCAGATGCTCTGTCACTGAGTCTCCATCTTTCATCATCAGGTTATACAGCTTTTTCCGCAGGAATAGTTTATTTGCCAGAGACTTAGATTGGTACAAAGTCCCTAACTTGTCCCACAAATCCTTCATCGTAGCTTCCCCTGATACATTCATAAATACTGAATCTAAGACATGCAATTGTATTGTGCTCTTTGCCTTCTGATCCAACTTCTTCCATTCTTCATCGGACACTCCCGTTGGTTTAATACCCAGATCTACTGCGATCCTTTGGTATTTATCCACCAATAGATCTTCCATCTTGAGTTTCCACAACTCAAAACTCTGACCATTAAATTTCTCGATCTCTATCTTTCCACTGCTCACCATCTTCTTTCACCACCAGAATTGCTCTCACAGATCTCCCACTAAACAGGGTCTACCACAGGCCCGACCGAAACCCATCAGCAACAAAGGCGTCCCCTTGAAGCCAAAACATCTCTGATACCAAATGTAGGTTTTAACCACATACAAAAATTACCTGCATACGGATTCTAAAACACAGAAAATAAACAATGTGAGATCATAACACATAAAACACATATACAGAGAGATTTCCCTTGGATCCCAAAACCGGGACTACCAGCTTGATTTTTCATTATGTTCCTTTCAATGTTACAATACACATTTATACATTCCAAAGCATCTAATACCATGGATTGAAAAACCATCGCGTCCAATACCATGGGCCGAAAACTATCGCGTCCAAAAAAACATGTGTGAAAATCATGCACAAAACCATAGGTGGGTCCACCCAACCTAACATAGGGTCTAAAACCAAAATTTTCTAGGGCGCTGCCCCGGACCTAATAAAGTGGGGTTACGGGTGCCCTTAAAACCCCCTATTAACTACGTGGAAAGAATATAACACAACCCAACAATTTGTGGGCTAGTTTTCGCTCCCATTATGCCTTCTTCCCACTACTTTCCTTCTTTCCAAAACGAAGGCCCCAACTTTGAAACAACTATGGTCGTTTGTTGTCTGAATTTATTATACTTGTGGAGGGAAGCCTCCCAACTAGCAATGATCGTGTCAGCTTATTGAGTGAAGTCTATCGTTGTATTTCATGTTAATTCGGTTGGCTTTTGACTTCGCAAACAGTCCCACTATTCTTCGTTGTTGTTATAGACTTCTTTCAAAGCTAGAACCTGTAGATGGACCAGTAGCCATAGGACTCTTACCAACTTTTTGGTTCTCACTAATTCTTGTTCAATATGATCAACCTGTGTTTGAATGGTGGTGATCTTCTCATTAATCTGCTAGAGTTGGTTGGAATCCATGCAGTCCCTGCTTATTGGAAAACAATACCTATAACTACTCTCTCATAGGGTATACTAAATGATTCTTCAATACAAGGCCTCCCGACCTGTTGTGAACTCTATCCATCAGAGTACACTCATCTTCTAGTGCAAAAACGAGTGCTTTCTTCTTGGCTTATACCTCACTGATCTTTCCATTTATTGTTCTCGCATATATTTTGACCGGGTTTGGCAGTGCTGGTCTTCCTGTTTCCAGCTTCTTCTTCATACCATCATTGGTTGCTACCAGATTTAAACATGTTTCTTGGATATCGTCATAGCAGCTCACTAGTGTATAGGCTGTAATGTCCTTTGGAGCTTCCATGTTGGCATCTATGATCATTGTCCATAATGACCAAAACTTCTTTGTTCGCTGATCAACCTATGCCTGCAAATCTGTATTTTCTTGTTGCATTTGATCTCTCTTCTCTGTCACTTCTTGTAGCTGTTGTTTTTGCTGCTCGTGCTCTCTAGCTAGATCATCATGTATCTTTTTGGCTCTTTGTGCTGCTTGTTGAATAAATGCAAACAATTGTGCTGAAAACTAGTGTTGTAGGGTGTCAGCTTGCATTGTGCTTGCTTCAGGAAAATTTTGCTGAATGGTAGGCTGCTGGTGATGGATTTCTTAGAATGGGAGGTGGGAGATGAGCTTTTTATGATTATGGAGTGAACTGGGGAATGGGAGGAATGATATTAGGGTTAAGGACCACCGAGAAACCAATAGGGAACAATGGATGGTACGGTTCACTCGCCCCCTCCCGTGGAAGAGTTGTGGTTGGTCCTTTCTTGTGGAGTAGGTCTGAACCAAAAATTAGAGATACTAGCGAGGTCTGCTAAGTACCACAAGAAGAGGTGGCCCCTCTAAGATTCTATGTTGATTCAACCTCTGTTTCTATAGGTTCCAGTCGTGTGCCGGAGGGGAGGGTTTCCGATAGGGTTGCGGAAGTGGAGGCAGTGTCAGGAGAAGGTTCCCGTGACTAAGGTAGGATAGTAGAGGTATTGGGGGGGGGATTTCTTCAATAACCAGGGATGCATAGACTAATTTCCTGACCTCATCAGTAAGGTTGATAATGTGAATTGTTGGGGTAGTCTCGACTTCTTAACTATCGGGTTTCGAATTACTCTTTTCTTTTTAGGTTTCGGGACTATTGACTGGGATGGGGTTCGAGCACTCCCAGTAGAGATTTCCATAGCCAATGAGGTTGTAATTATTGGTGAGAACATAGTAGAACCTTGAAATTGGATGGGATGGATAGCCTCACCTGGGTGCTCGTTGAAGCTTGCAATTTTCTGCATTATCGAAAACATTTTATGTTCCATTTACAACACCATAGGGTGAATGTCATCTTCAGCTGGCCTCTTTCTGCCTCTTTCCCTTGCTTCTCCCACTTGCAACTATGGCTTCAGTCCACCAAACAAATATCAATACTTCCCTTCTGTAATTTTGCAGGTGACCGCTGGCCATGATCCAATCTCACTATGGAGTTCCTCTTGAGCCAAAACAAATTTTTGTGGCCTCATCTTGAAAGTTTTAGGATGGAAACATCATGGTTTAAGGTAATTGTGCCCATGCGAGGCTCCAAACTAGATTTAATCAGAGAACTCATCCAATAGTGGTTTGGGTATCCTCTCCGTCAACCTGATTGCAATCAATATCAGCTCATACCATTCATTGAAAGCTACCTCATTAATTTATTTACTACTCGGATCCCCCGAAGCTCTCCATGGCTTTGGTGGCCACCATTTCCACATCGCTAGAGACATCAGTATGTATCCAAATAATAAATTAGTACTCCACCTATAGATATGTTCACATGCCTCGAAGAGCTCATTTAATATGAAAGAAAACCAGTTGAGCACATCTCCATTACAGCAGTGCTCTGCAACTAAAATTTCATCTAGAGTGCATTCATTTCATGCGAAGTGTCTCATGGTCTTACTTGCTATGATGTAGCAGGTGAACCTTATCTCGAATTTTCTCATCATGTCAATTTTGGCTCCACTTCTACCTCACTTTGTTCCATATTTTGCATAATAATCATCTTCTTCCTACTTCTTTGCTCTTTTGGTACCTTCTTGGAAGGTTGTGTTTACCACATTTCCTCCAGTTGACAGCCCTATGAGATGATGAATATTGTCTCTATGAATTGGGTACTCCTTGTTGAGCCACAAGGACCCCCCATGCATTCTTCTGGGTAGTAATTTGGTACACTGCATTGCAGCCAATTGAGTGGCGAAGACCGGTAAACTTCTCAAACTGATTAGCATCGACCTCTGTAATCCTCTGAAATATTCCTTGACTCTGGTTGTTTGTGTGCCATCTTCCTTATGAATTTCTTCCGTATAGACCTCCCTTTTTAGCATTGGGGACTAGAAGTAATCAGTAAGGTTGTTATCAACTAATGTAGATTTTTTATATTTGCCATATAAATTTTCTAGCATTGCAATTCACTCATCTAGTTTATCCTCTAGAACTGAGAGAATTCCCTTTTCCATTACTCTGTGTCTTTGATAGACAATCGTCACTTAAGGCTTCACACTCCTGCACTTCTACTGCTGTTCTTCATAGCAGAATTGGAGTTCCTCTGCTACCTGCACTTGAAATTTTGTAGCTTTCTTCATTATTATGAAAATTAAGTAGTCAAGCTTGACATTGCATTTCCTAAATGGACTTTGGTAGCTAATTACTACGGAAACTTTCCCCATGTATCCTAACCGTGCTTTGCCATCGTCAGTTGATCTGGACCTGACATTTATGACGTGGAATGGGAAAGGGCAGAGTGGACTGTATGGCTTATTAACTTCGTTGTAATGGAGGGTATTTATTTGCTAAATTTGTTCCTAAGGGGAAAATATTTTACGGCTTCCACATGATAGTTGAATTATTAGTTACTTATGATGGAAATGACTGCTTGTACGAGGGAAAGGACAGATACATCGTGTGACTATTAAGACTGAAAAACTATTTTCCTACGTGTAACTTAAGAACTAGAAATGCATGTGCCTATGATCGACTGTTAAGTCTACCTATTCCACCCAACCACAAATGGGTTGCAGTATTATGACAATTTTTCCACAATCTTATTGATGCTTTTGCTTATTCTTGCTAAAAGGATGATAAAAGACACAAACTTCAAATGAATGTTGAAAATGATTTGGCTAACTTCTATTTACTACTACCTACTTGTGGGGTCATTTCCGAGACCCCCTTAACTTGATATTATGTTCATTGGCATGTGGAAGGGCTTCAAGTGTGCATCGTTAACCCAACCTTGTAGCATATCTCCATCTAGTTGCGCCAACCTTACCACTCTAGAATGTCTGATTTTTGCCACTATGAATGGCCCCAACCAATGCATCTGCAATTTACCCAAGAAGTTTTGGAACTTTCTATCATAAATAATGCGTGATGTCCCACTTTGAATGTCTTATTTATGATATGCCTATGATGCCAAGATTTTTTCCTTCTCTACTCTATTGACTGGTGAAATTCAACTAAGAATATGGATTCATCAAGCTCCATTAGTTGGTTTAGTCTTTCTCTTAGCGCTACATTATCTGTCATTTTTGTTGCCTCAAAAATAAAAATGTTGGGTACTACGAACTCTGTTGGCACTACTACTTCCTTCCCATATACCAGTTGAAATGGTGTTTTTTTATGAAGTCTTTTCACTATTGTTCTATATGCCCATAGTGTTGCTGGTACATTCTCGTCCTAGTCATCCCTATTAGCTGATATAATTTTTGTGAGACCTTTTTCCAGTATTTTATTGAATGCATCGACAGTCTCATTGGACTGTGGATGGCATGGACTAATTTTATGATATTGAATCATAACATTCTTGAGAAGAGAATGAACGGTTTCATTTATAAAATGTATTCCATGATCACTTGTAAGGATTTTTGGGCATCCAAACCTTGAAATTATATTCTCAAAAATGAACCTTATAGCAGTGTCAGCCATACAATTCCTGATGGGTGCTGCCTTTGCCTATATGGTGAGATATTCAGTGGATGTTATTATGTTTCTTGCGTGTGACTGTCTTGCTGGTGATGTTATGGGTCAGATGAAATCTATGACCCACTTGTTGAAGATTTTCACTGTATGAATGGGTTTTAAGGACAGTTCATTCCGTCGAGAAGGCTTCCCAATCCTCTCACAAACATCACAATACTTAGCACACTCTTTATAATCCTTGTGGAGGGTTGGCCACCATAATCATGCATGCAATATCTTTCTTGCGGTGGCTTTTCCTCCTACATGGCCTCCCATGACCCCAGCGTGACATTCCCATAACACATCTTCTCTTTCATGCTAAAGTATGCAACGCCTTAGGACTTGATCCAAGCCCATGTTATAGAGATGTCCTGCAATTAGTTGGTAGTTTGCTACCCTTACTATTAGATGTCGCTTCTATGTTAGTGTATACCCCTCTGGGTAGTACCTTGTTGTCAATAGCCCAACAATTTCTTCTAAGTGGTCCGAGACTGCTTCTATTCTAAATAAGTCAACATCAGGTAATTGATCATCTATTTCCCCTTCATTCTCTCTAGTCCCCAATCATGACAGATGATCCAACCCCACATTCAGTCTTCCAGGTTTGATTACCACCTCGAAAGTGAATTATTGGAAGAGTAATAACCATCGGCATATCCTACCTTCTAACATTGGTTTTTCTACTAAATACTCCAGTTCTGAATGATCTGTGAAAAATATGAATGGCACTCGCAAAAAGTAATGTTTGAATTTTTGCAAAGAGTAGACCATGGCTAATGCCTCCCTCTCTATTGTTGTATAGTCCCTTTCTGTAGTTGACAACTTCATGCTAGCATAGTACACCAGGTGATCCACATTTCTTTCTTCTGGTTATGCTAAGACTGTTCTTAGCATGATCCCTGACGCATCAATATGTACATGAAATGTTTTGTTCCAATCTAGATAAACAAGGATTGAAGCAATTACCAGTTTCTCTTTCAATTTATCCAATGCTGCTTGACAGTCCGCCGTCCAAGTGAATAATTCTGCCCTCTTTAGTAACTTCTCCATCGAGTCTATGATTGATGCATAATTCCTAATGAAGCACTGATAATACCTTGTATGGCCCAGAGTGGACCACAATTTCTTTACATTATGTGGTGGTTCCACGTCGAAGATTATTGTAACCTTTGCTGCATCTACGCACACTCTGTCTTTGTAGACAATGTGGCCTAGAAGTGTTCCAAATGGAACCACAAAAATGAACTTCTTTAAGTTTAAGTAAATTTGCAACTGTCGACACCTTTCAAACATGAACTTTAGTAAGCTTGTGTGTTTCTTCAGTAGACTATATACTGTCCAGTCATCCATGTACACTTCTAGGAAATTTGAATGTAATCTTGGAATGCAGCTATAACAATCCTCGAGAAGACCGTAGGTGCATTCTTCAACCCGAAAGACATTACATGGTAAGAATATGACCCTCATTCAGTGGTGAACTTTTTCTTCCTTTTGTCCTCTTCGGCTATTCGGACTTGGTGGTAGCTTGGGAATCCATCCGTGAATGAATATGCTTCATTTCTTGCTACATTGTTTAGAATTTCATCGCTGAAGGGTGTCGAAAAGGGATCATGCACACATGCATTGTTCAAACTTCGATAATCAACATAGACCCTAATTTATGTTGTGTCTTTATTTTTCTTTATGACTATCAGACTTATCCATTCCACTTCATCTACTGGAAATATAATCCCTGCTTCTAACATTTTGTCAATCTCCCCCTTAACCTTTGCTTTCACCCTGGGGTTCAATCTATATAGCTTGTACTTCATTGGACGAGCATCTAGATTTAGAACAATATTAATCTCCCCTATGTCTCCTTTTATTCCTTTTAGCTCCACTACTGCTGTTGGGAACAAGTCTTGGTATTCCTGCCACAGGTCAAAATTCTTTTTTGTCGTCTGTTCATCCCAATAATCCCCCACAAATTCCATATTTGGTTTATCTTTCGTTCCAATGTTTTTCTTCTTCAATTTCATTGGTAGTAGGTGTGTGGCTTCTCTTGTAGGACTTTCTTGTATATCCCTTTCCCCTTCTATTTCCTCAAAGGTCAGATGTCTCAATCCTTCTAACCAATCTTTGTCTGGTTCTGCATCCACCTTGTCATGGGCAATATGTTCTAGAGAACCTATGTTATAAATATATTCTAAGAAATTTTTGTCAACGCAACCTTTAAATAATTGTCCTCAGGTGAACATGATTATTTTAATAGCATGTAATGTCTCAGTCATGCGTATATGATCATCCCTAAACAAGAATATTCTAATGAACTGAGCCACCATGGTATTCTAAACTGTCGTTTCTCGATGGAGCTCTTCTTGTGCGTACCAAGCTTGGGGAATGGTACATAGGGTATGTATGAATACATGTATCCAAAGTTCTTTCAGAATCCTTTCTATTTCCCAACTTCCTATGAAGGACACTAAGTGCTTCTTAGGATCCGAATTACCTCTATATTTCATTTTATCTTGTGCACGGTCTTCCTCTTGGCTGAACCTCTCCCTCATGGCTTTCTTTATAGTTCCCCATTCTCGCTTCATGTTGCGGTGCATCCTTCATGGGGGCTTCATTGGTGGAACAATACCAATCCATGTGGGTTCATATTGGGGGATATATATTGAGGAAAATTTGACTTAATATATTGGGGGATATATATGGGGTAAAGGTTTCTTTTATTGGTAGGCATAAAAAATGGAGTTCAAAGTTAATGAAAAAATATAAAGGGGTATAAAAAATGTTAATGAAAAAATGGATAGCTACAATATCTAGTGAAAGTAGGGGTTTTTTAAATTGGGGAGGTGTATTTGTTTCATATTTGTAGGGGGTTAAATAATGTGATTTTTAGAGGTATTTTTCAATATGCAGTCAAATTAGGGGTGTTTTTTAGTATGTCATGAACACACGTGATATGTCATAGGTTCATTAGGTGAAGCCCCCATGGCATCCTCCACAACCTTTCTAGTGTGGCGTGTAGCATGATATCTAGAAATGGGAATTTGTGATCCTCCATTACTTCTCTATCTACTTTGTTTAAGAAAATATATACCGGTTGAATGCCCTAAAACTTGGGATAGTCGCTTACCTCTACCCCTATACAATTTATCTTGCCTATCTTCGTGCAACGTATTGTATCAATTTCATATCCGCCTTGCTTCCATGCATCCCACGTAGCTTCTGAACCAACTTCCAAACTCTGAATACTCCTCCAGCTGACAAATCCTCCTATTGTAAGATTTATGTAATCCTCTCTTTTACCTGTTGTTAGTGTGTATAGGTGGTCTAGCATTCCTAGCTTGTCCCTGTCATCTATAAGTTCCATGAACCTGGGTCCAAGGGTTGTATCATGTTAGAAAATTATATATTATGCAGCAACGGAACACATAAAATATTGAAGAAATATAAACACAGAAAATGCATAAAACAAGAGAGACACAGATATACGTGGTTCACCCAGTTTGGGCTACGTCCACGGAGAACAACCAGTCCTTCCTTTTATATTATCCAGCAAACTGAAGAGATACAACCTATAGCAGATCCGCTGTAACACCCTCTTCGCTCTCAATGTCCTCTCTCTTTCTCACTTAGAATACAAATCTACATAGATGGAATACAATTCCCTCATATATATTGAGGGGTTGCCTTCTAGGGAAAAAAAACCCTAAATTATACATAACTTCTACCATAAGTTCTCTGCCTAATGAACAACCCTACAACAAATATTTTAAGGGCGGTGTTGCCGCCCCTTTACGAACCGGGGTCCAATGTGGCAATACCTTTGAATACAAAAGATAATCAAGCTCCACACCCAATAATCTCCCACTTGGAGACTGATTATAACAACTCCACCGCTGCTTCATTTTCTGGACAATGACTCCTCTTTGGACCTAGCTGTTTCTCATCTTCTTCATCATACTTGAATACCAATTGAAACTAAGCATATTCTCTCAATTTCTCCCTGGTTAGAACTTTTGTTAGCATATTTACAGGATTTTGGCTAGTGTGTATCTTTTCCAGTTTCAACTCTCCATCTTCCAACACTGATCGTATGAAATGGTACTTGAGCTATATGTGTTTAGTCCTAGAATGAAATGCTGAATTCTTTACAAGATGAATGGCCCTTTGGATACCACTGTATAACGTGCCCATATCATGCTGCTTACCCAATTCACCCATAAACCTTTGTAACCAAATCATTTCTTTACTAGCCTCTATAGGAGCAACATACTCTGTTTCTGTTGTTGAAATTGCAACAACACTTTGGATTTTTGAAACCCAACTGACAACTATTCCACCTACAGTAAATACATATCCTGTAGTGCTCCTCCTGTTATCTCTATCACCTACCATATCTACATCAACATATCCCTGTAGAGAAATTTTTTAATCACCAAATCATAATGCTTGATTTGTGGTACCTTTCAAATATCTGAGAATCCATTTCACTGCCATCCAATGTTTCTTTCCTGGATTGTTCATGTACCTTCTTACAACTCTCACTGCATGTGCAATATCAAGCCTTATGCAAACCATTGCATACATTAGGCTTCCAACTACTGATGCATATGGAACTTTAGACATATAATCCATGTCTTCTTGGGTCTTTGGGCACATTTCCTTACTAAGTTTTAAATGGTTAGCAAAAGGTGTGCTAACTGGTTTTGCATTGTGCATATTAAATCTTTTCAACACCTTTTGTATGTACTCATTCTGAGACAATGTTAGTTTGTGATTTTTTCTGTCTCTAGTTATTCTCATAGCAAGGATTTGTTTTGTAGCTCCCAAATCCTTCATTGCAAATGAATTTGCCAATTTTATTTTGAGCACATTAATTTCCTACATGTTAGACCCTGCAACAAGCATGTCATCTACATACAATAACAATATAATATAGCTGCCATGATTTTGGTTTTTCGGATAAACACAATGGTCAGAGTGACATCTAGTATAACTTTGTTCAGACATAAACTTGTCAAATTGTAGATACCACTTCCTTGGAGCCTGTTTTAAGCCATAGAAGCTCTTCTTCAACCTACACACTAGTTTCTCCTTCCCTTTTACCTCATATCCTTGTGGTTGCTGCATATATATATCTTCCTCCAAATCCCCATGGAGAAAGGTTGTCTTTACATCTAACTGCTCAAGATGCAAATCTTAGCTACTACTAGACTTAGAATAGTTTCGATTGAAGTCATTTTTAAAAACAGGAGAAATATTTCATCAAAATCAATACCTTTCTTCTGTGCAAACCCCTTCACCAACAAGTCTAGCTTGTACCTCTATTTTCCTCCATCTTCTTCCTTCAACCTGTAAACCCATTTATTCTGCAATGTAGTTTTACCTGCAGGCAACTTGACTAAGTCCCAAGTCTGGTTATGCATTAAGGAGTCCATCTCTTCTTCCATGGATAGCTCCCACTTTTTCCTGCTTTCAACTTGCATTGCTTCTTCATAACATTCGGGTTCACCAGAATCAGTCAACAATAAATAATATAATGAAGGAGAGTATCGTTTAGGGGGTCTCCTTATCCTAGTAGATCTTCTGACACCACTTTTAGTTGTTTGGGGTGCCTATTGCTGTTGTGGTGGTTGTTGATTATTATTATTTTCAGGCACCTTTACTTTTTTAGTGATCTCATCAAGAACTGTGTATTCCTTGTTTTTTTTTTCCTGTTTCTTTTCCTGCACTAATTCTTATACAAGATCTTTTCATTGAATATTACATCTCTGCTCCTAATGATTTTGTGATTTTCATAATCATATAAGCGATAACCAAAATCATTAACACCATAGCCAATAAAGGTACATTTCTTTGATTTTGCCTCAAGATTTTTTCTATTTTCTTTATTAATATGGACAAAGGCCTCACAACCAAAAGGCTTTAAAAAGGAGTAGTTTACCTTTTTACTTGTCCATGCTTCCTTTGGAACACCACCATCCAAGGAACTTGAAGGCCCTCTATTTATTAGATAAACAACAGTATCTATAGCATCTGCCCAAAATTGTAAAGGCAATCTTGCATGCAATATCATGCACCTTGCATGCTCCATGATTGTTCTGTTCATCCTTTTTGACCCACCATTTTCTTGTGGTGTTATTGGAATTGTCTTCTCTGTGCGAATTCCATTCTCTGAATGGTACCTATCAACTCGTTGCTGCAATATTCAACTCCATTGTCTAATTTGAGAAACTTCAATTTCTTTCTTGTCTCAATCTCAACCAAAGATTTCCATTTCTTGAAAGTATCAAATAGATTAGATTTATTCTTGATACAATAAATCCAAGTTTTTCTAGTTGCATCATCAATAAAAGTAACATAATAATGAGAGCCACCAAGAGATGATACCTGAGTAGGTCCCCATACATCTGTATGCACAAGCTCTAATTTTTCGCTCTTCGTTTCTTTCCCAACTCTCTTATGTTTTCCATAAATGAAATTCTCACAGAAGTCCAAATCAACATTCTTCAAACCCGGCAACAAATTCCTTAAGTGAAGGATCTTCATCCCCTTCTCACTCATGTGTCCAAGCCTATGATTCCATAATGCTGCATCTGCTCCTTTGGAAGTTAAAGCATTAACAGAGTTAGAAATACCATTGCATAAATACAATGTACCAACCTTTTCACCTTTTGCTATTACCAGGGCTCCTTTGGTGACCTTCTAAGCTTTATTTGTGAAAGTTGTCACACAACCTTCACCACCTAACTGCCCTATTGAAATCAAGTTTTTCTTCAGATATGGAACATGCCTTACCTCCTTTAGTAGCCATTGGTTTCCATTCTGCTATTTTACAAGAACCTTACCCATTCCAACAAGTTTACAGGGTTTATCATCACCCAAATGGACTTGTCCAAAATCTCCTTGAACATAGTCATGAAATTATTTCTTATCAAGTGTGGCATGGAATGAGGCCCCCGAATATACCACCCAGGAATTAGTAATATTTTCGAAAGAAAGAATCAAAGCATCTTGTAACACCTCACATGTCACATTTGCTTCATGATTGTTTTCTTGTTGTGCATCTCCTTCTTTTCCCTTCCAAGATCTACAGTCTTTCTTTAGGTGTCCTTTCTTACATTTCTAGCAAACTATCCCCGATGTGGATGTGGATCTGCCTTTCCTTGATTTATTGCGATATCCTGAGCTCTTTCCTCTTTCCATTTTTCTTCCCCTAGACCCTGCACTCAAAGCATTACCTGATGTCTCACCGGATATTTTCCGTTGCATTTGCTCGCTAAGGATACCACTGACAAGATCATCAAACTTTAAAGTACTAGATCCAGAAAAAGAGTTACTAATGGCCATTACTAAACCATTCCAACTTTCCAGCAATGAGCACAAGAATAACAGAGCTCTAACTTCATCATCAAAGTTTACCCCTATAGAACTTAACTGACTTGTAACAGTATTAAAATCATTTAAATGGTCTGCAATAGATCCACCTTCCGACATCTTCATATTAAATAAACGCTTCATAAGAAATACCTTATTTGAGGCTGAGGGTTTTTCATATAGTTTAGCCAACGCCTTAATCAAACCCTCTGCCTTTGTTTCCTTCGAAATGTTGAAGGCGACCGACGCTGCGAGGCACAACCGTACTGTTTCGAGTGCCTTTCTATCGAGAAGGTTCCATTCTTCATCTATCATACTTGTTGGCATCTTTGTTTTTCCGCCCAATGGTAGGTGTAGATCTTTCTGATACAGATAATCTTCCATCTGCATCTTCCACAGTGAGAAGTTTTGGCCATTAAATTTTTCGACCCTAAACTTACAATCTTCCGCCATTGCTCCCACTCAAACCAGGAATCCTTCTCTCCTGTGAGTTTGTCAGCTAAAAAGACATTCGGCTCTGCTACCAGTTGTTAGAAAATTATTTATTATGGAGCAATGGAACACATAAAATATTGCAGAAATATAAACATAGAAAACAAATAAAACAAGAGAGACACAGATATACATGGTTCACCCAGTTTGGGCTACGTCCATGGAGAAACAACTAGTCCTTCCTTTTATATTATCTAGCAAACTGAAGAGATACAACCTACAACAGATTCGTTGTAACACCCTCTTCGCTCTCAATCTCCTCTCTCTTTCTCACTAAGAATATAGATCTACATAGACGCAATACAATTCCCTCATATATATTGAGGGGTTGCCTTCTAGGGAAAAAACCCCTAAATTAAAAATAACTTCTACCGTTAGATCTCCTGTGGCGAATATTTTCGAACTAGGGTCCAATGTGGCAATACCTTTGAATACAAAAGATAATCAGGCTCCACACCCAACATATCACCCTCATTCCTTCTGCCTCAAAGATCATTAATTCTTTATTCAGGTTGATGACAACATAGTTTTCATAGGCTTAGTCGTTCCCAAGGAGTGCCGGATATGGTCCTTTCTCACGCATTATGTCAATTACTTCAAATTCAGTGTATTTCCTTACTCCTACCACATCCACCTCTACTTTTTCCAACCCTCCAATGGGTAGGATACCATACTTGTTCACCATTCTCAATTTTATCGAAAAATATCTCAGTTTTTGCTTCCCCATCTCCTCCCATGTTTTCCTAGGGAGGATGTTTACATCCAACCCCAGGTCTAGCATCGTGTCCTTAACTTGGAATCCTGCAACTTGAGCATTGATTCAAAGTTCCTTTTCTCTTGTCTTCTTATTCTTCCACACTCTTTGTATGCCTTTCTGGTAAGTTGGTAGATGGTCGTTCTGCTTCCTCTTCCTCCTCTGGCAATGCTACTTTTAAACTTTTTCACAATTCTTTCAACATGTGCTCATCCTCAACAATTTACAGAAATAACTTAAACCATTCTTCTATAGGATGGCCAATGTTGAGCGCATGGTTATTATTTTTCTAGTTTTCCTTTATCTCGATCATCCCTTCAAACAATTTAGCTGCCTCATGCTAATATTGTTTTTATTGCACAAGCTTATATGAATTCTTCGGGGATGCTACCTTAACGATTGAGGTTGTGTCCACCACACCCTGATATTCCCTCGTCTTCTTTCCCCTTCTTGTAACTATATTGATATTAGTTACGAGAAGAGTGTTGTCTATACGAGGTTCGACGTTAACTAGGTTAGCCCCTCTCTATCTAGTCTTTCCTCCCACTTTGCAATTAGTTCTAGGCAATTCTCTATGGCATGTGTATTGATTCTACATTGTGAACACCATGGCCTCCTAGGGAGTGGACATTCCCTGGTGACGTGCCCCTCTTGGTCACAATTGTAGCACCTTACGAGACCTCTTCCTCCCACTCTTCCTTCTCTCCCATTTCCTCCTCGTCCTCCCCTGTTGGACTCATTGATTGTGAACGTCCACATGTTTAGCCGTTCTAATAAAGCATCTAATGCCTTGCACTAGTTAGTGTGATGCATTGTATATGCACAAAACTCACAATATCTATTATTAGGGGCATTGAAGTACTTCTGTAATATTGGGCACATCCACGGTAGATGTCCATACATCCTACAAATTTCATAACATTCTTGATTGTTCCGTCCAGGGAAAGCTCCTTGTGCTCCTACTATCACAACTCCTATTGTTAGTGGGGTTCTCGATGATCCTATAGTCCCCCCATGAATGGTTAATTCCCCGAAACCTCAGACATTTTTCGTGACATGTCCCTCCACCATGTAGTGCGTGCACCATACATTACGTCTAATTAGCCGAACTGGTTGTAGATCCCTCAATTTCTCCATTAAGGTCGAAATTTGATTTAGAAGGCCCATAATCAATAGATCCCACAATCCCATCCCTCCCTAATATTCATGTGGGTATCCATCCATAGCCTCTATGTGTGATTCTTGCTCTAAAGCATCTTGGAGAGTCTTGATGTTCTGTTGCGTCATGATGTTCTTATAAGGGGAAAGAGTGCCTTGATGAACCAAACTCTCTGGTGATTAGAATCTAGGGTGTAACTCAACTTAGCAATAGCATCCTTAAATATTTGCATTAGTTCCCAAGCAGTTTCGCCTTCCCTCTTCTTGATTTCCCATAGCTCCGATAGCCCTTGTTGGTCAGTCTGAGGTACTTTAAATTCCTACATGAACCCCCTCTTGATATCATCTACTGTGGCATTCTAGTTATGTTCCACCCATTTTATAAACCAATGTAGATCTCTCTCCCTTAGCGTGGTCTAGAACTCAACTAATTTAACATTGTCTGGTGTTTGTTGTGCTCTCCATATAGCTTCGCAAAGATACCAGTGTTGTTCTACATCTTCATTTTCTCTACCCACAAACTCTGGGTATTTGGTGAAAGACCCACCATGTTTATCTAAGTATGCACCAACAACACAAATCCCTTGGTTCCGGGTTGCTGAGATTCTTGTAGTCCTATATTACTAATACCACTAATTCCCTAGTTATTTACTGTATTGATACTGGCCTTATATTTCTTGTGTACTCTATGTACTCGTATTTCTTTAGATAATTTAATAACAAATTTCTTTGGCTCATGGTAAGGCACCTAGGGAAGGTTCAGAGGAATACTACCTATACCTTGGGGATATTGCTGTTGACCTCTTGTGGATGTTTCTCCTTTGGAAAATAACCTTCTCATGATGTTTCCCATTTCCTCTTCCCTTTCCTCTTTGGGACTGCTTGGCAACCATTCCTCCGCTATCCTTCCCATAACCCATAAGGAAGAATACTCTTTATTATTATGGCTCCTGTCTTTCCAATCACCATTCTTATCTTGTCCGACATCTTCCTTTACTCTTCATTCCTCTTGTGAGTTCCCCGACACCTCTCCTACTTGGTGGGGTCCCATTTTTCTCTTCTTTAAAGTCTAAACTAGTCTTGTCTGCCACTTTTCAGCTAATGATGCTCTCCTCTACACCCTAATGTCTCTGGTTTTTCACAATCCTTCTACATCCATTCCTTCAGCAACATCTCTATTTCCCAACCAGTAGCATTCTCCCCTTAGGTCCTTCCCCAGTATTGGGGTTTTACCCTACCATTGTCGCAGTAGGTGAGAGTAGTACTCATTCTTCTACCACGAACATTTTACTCCACAATGGCACTTCCCTCACCAACCTTCCTCTTAACCTAGACTCGAACACCTCTTCCTCCCTTGAAAAGGATTGATAATTTTCTATGACAAACTCGACTATGTACCCCTCCAGCGTAGTCTTTCAAATCCATATATGTGAATGAAAGTAGATGTAAAACAAAGCAAGGAGAATAAGTTAGATATTGTGATAAATAATTAATAAAATAGAAGAAAAATCGTACCAGTTCCTTATGCCCAATTAATAGAGTAAGAGTTTCTCCTACTTCCTTGCATGAAAAATGTCAATTTTTGACCTTTCACACAAATAAAAACACAATTGTCAAAGAATAAAAATACTGGATGATTATTTTTCATGGAAAACTTTGTTATTTCTTATAAAAAAAATTCAGATCCTACTCAGCCAAGACATACAAGACAAATATAAAATTAAAAATAAAACAATTGTCTCATTTAAACCCTTACCATTTTGAGTTATTTTCTTTAGATAGTTATTCCACTTCAACATCTAAATTGAAACTAGTCGTCCTACACATATTCATGAGACCAGTGAGGCAAAATTAGATTAAATTTGACCAAATATTAAATTTAATTGCATGAATACATAATAATTAAAAATAATTGCATGCATGAATACCTAAATGTGCTCATATTTATTTTGAGAATAAATTGTTGTAGTATTTTAATGTTGGAGCAAACCTCTCTCCACTCAAAGAAGCCACAACGAAGTCAACATTAACTTTGTCGTTGCTCTTTTGGGTTGAGGTTGTTTTTCTCCAAAATGATCCAAATCATAATTTAGTATCTATTGAATAGGGCCTAAAACGTGAAGGTGGAAGCTCTCATGGCCCCACCCCCTCCTCACATCACTCTCAATTCCCCAATACCTAATCTATCTACTATATAGGAAATAGTTGAAATCAAGACATTAAGATACATTAGAAAACAAATAGAAAACTTTCATTCATTCGTAAATCCACAAATACTTCATCTCAATAAATTTTGTCATAAAAAATATGTTTACACAATATGAAACAATGTCATGTACATAAAGAGACATATAGAAATTATTCATTAACATATAACATTCATTCATTCATCATAGACACAAAATACATCTCTCAAAAAAAATTGTCATCAAAAATATGTTTTCATAATATGGTATGTGATGTTTGTTGGGTTACTCAGTTTCTCTTTCAAAATATCAACTGACTTCCATTCATTAAATTGTCAACCTGGAACTTGTTTAGGTATTTCAAGGTTGTTCACACAGTATGTGCAAAGAATAGTGCTAATGTAATCTTTTCTGTATAGCCCTATTGAAAGGTAAATGCATGTAAAATACATGTAAAAACTAGGATTTCCTAAAAGAACATATTATTCACAACTTCAAGAACTCAATCATAGACATTCAAAGCTACTTTAAGACCAAAGGCTTAAATCTTATACTGCAAATTTAAAACAATTTTGCTAAACACAAGTTGTTTCCTAGGAAACTGCAACTATAAGAAAGGAACAACACTTCGTAGTAGAAATGAGTTTGATGAAAGAAGTATAAAATATCACATTTAACAATTCTTTATGACTCAAATGAAATGACAAAACAAATAACACCTCAGAAAATCAATTATCAGGAATCCAATCTCATGAACTTCATTCAAACTATTGTAACAACTATCACTATAATGCACAATTCAATAACCAATGATAATATCTAGAAATTAATTGAATAATTTCAAAGAAAAACCTAAATCTTATATTTAAGTTTAATAACATAAAGAAGCACAGTCGTCGTTCCAGGATTGGGCTCACGATCACTAGAGCTCAACCGCCATATAACTAATTCAGTGAGAAGAGTTAAAGTTGAACCGTGAAAGCCTCCATTGGATTAATCAGGAACAATATTACAAAGAATGTCTGTAAAACTTATAACATAGATCAAAATGATAGTAATTTCCACCTAATCTATCGAGGTTTAGTTATTCACTTTTATATTACACTCAAGCCTATTTTACAAATAAAGAAGTGACCCTAAGAATCTAAATATTCTCAGGACACTTAATTTGAATTACAAAATCTATCATATTTCCTAGGAATAGGTGGGGAAGATCTCATTCATAGTTGATATTTCCATGATGACCACTAGTCTCACCCAATGGTGTTATAACTAACCCACACAATTATTCATAACTCATTCCTATTCACCTATCCCATAGAAAAACATCTTCTATCGAAATACCCTATTAGTTAACACTTCAAATATTAATCGTAACTCATATTTTCATAATTAAATCAACTCTTTTGAATAATAAAAGGATGAAACACTTATTGGCCACTTTAGAGGTTCATATCACACAAATTAACATATTATGTACATAAAAATCTTAGAAAACTAATGAAAAGATAAGGAAACAAGGTAAGATAATGTATCATTTCTAAAGCCCAACATCACCCCCCATATTACCTATTTGCATGACCTCATGCAAGCAAATGATTGACATGGAGATAAGTTAGAGAATAATTTGGGTAAGAATCTTCTCCATAATTCCAAAAACCATTTCTTCTTCAGATTTCATGGAGAGTGACATACTTACCTGCTTCAGTTAAATCATACTCAAACTTATAATCATCTCGAGGACACCAAATTATTGGACACCGGTACCTACATCCTATCCATTTAATGCCTTCTTCTAATACCATACAAGCATAATTCTACGCTCTATCCATTACAACCTAGAAATTTCAATAACTGAAGGGTTCTCTATTTTTTATTTCCCCAGATGAGGCCTGCCACCTTTGTTTGGTTCCTTGTAGAGCCTCAAACTTGATATCTAGAAGTTATTCTAATCATGACCACAATACAACATTATGAATAGGTGCTAAAGCACTGAAAACACCAAACTGCTCCATGAATCTCTTGTGGTGGATGAGTGTGCGTAAAGGGCTTCATGATTCTCCTTTGACCTAGAGTTCGAGCCCAAGTTCTCTTCTTTGGAACACATTATAAGCTTTTTCCCATCTTATCTAATTTTTAGAAAAATATATGAAATATTGGAACTGTACATCCCCTACAAAAGGGGTATGACTCTCATCTCTTTGTTCTTCCAGAAAGAAATTATGCATGTAAAGTTCACATAAGAAATACCTTGTATTCTCATATTGTGTATGGAAAGAATCAACAAATTTTGAAACATTGCTAAATTCATAAGGTTGCCTAGATCAGAAAACCTTAATCTTGAGCAATAAGTATCGTTCCAAGAAAAATTAAGGCATAATTCCTAGTCAGGGACCTGCATGAAAAAGAATCTGAGTACATAGAGTAGACTTCTTTCATCTATTCTATAGCTTTTTCAAGTTGTTTCTTGAAATAGTTAACCTTTTTCTTGCCTGCTCGCGAATTGGAATAAGTTTCATATTTTGTGACTGCCAATGCCTTGAAATTTTGCAATAGCTCATGATGTTGTTTTTTAGGAACTGCAACCTTTTGATATCGTACTATAGTCTCTCATTGTTCTTCCAGTTTCTTATTCAAAACTTCAATAGTAGCTTCCACAATCAGAGGAGTTTCTAGAGGGATGATCTTAGACTGTGTTTCTCTTATCATAGAAATTGGCACTTCTATCTGAGCTCCAACTTTAGTAGTTAAAATGCCAATATTTGTCATGTTTAACTCAGTCTCAGTCCCTATAGTAAAGGAAACAAAAAATTGTCAGTTTCAGTTTGGGTCTTGTTTTCTCAAACTTCATTCTTTTTCTCATTTATTTTCTCATACTACTTTTAGGTTTTACTATTTCAAAAACATCTCTTAAGTGGTTGGATCCTTATTTATAATTTCCTTTTTCCTTTCTTCAACAACTCCGTCTCTTTACTATTCTTACCTTCTTGTTTGTTTCTCAATCCTCTATTAACCTTTTGCATAAATGTTTTGGCTAGGGTGACTAGAGGAGAGGGAACAACAACAATGATTGTTGGGTTTTCAATAACTAGTTCCTCATTAGGCTCAATTATAGCATCAGTTATAGATTTGACAAGGTTTCTTCCATCTTGGGGTCCCTTTGGAGAGTCAACATTGACTTTTCGTACCATACTTTCCAAAGGAGATTGTAAGGCTACCTCTTCAGAAGAGGAGGGTTCCTGGATGGTTGCAACAAAATCAATAGTGTTCTCCAAGAGAGGTATTCTTAGGATCTTCCGAAGGTTCTAAAATAATAGTAGAAATGAAATTGGAAGGAGAAGCTGGAGATATGGGAAATGTCCTTTGATCAGGAGAATCCTTTAAAAAACCTACAACTTCTTTAAAGTCCATAGTATTCACAAGATTTTTCAATCCATCTAAAACTTGGGTTGCCTCCATTTCATGTTCTTGAGGAGGATCCTCCTCATGAGTTTCTATTATGTTAAGAAATTCTTGAGGTTTACTACTGTCCAATGGTTGTTCTGTAAATTTTATGGAATTTCAAGACTTAGCCAAACTAATTGATCTCCTTCTTTTCTTGGGTAACGAGGCCAAGGGAGAGGCCATCCTCTTTTCTATCCTTGTTAATGTTTGAGAGCCAGGGGTCGACAAAGTCCCTTCCATTGTAGCATTCTCATTTTGATTGGTTCTTCATTTCCTTCTGGTTGCTTATCATGAGATAGTATATGTTCGAGCTCTTCACTGGGTGCTTCATTTCTTGGTGGAGCCTCAAGAATTCCCAAGAAATCTTCCTAGTTTAATTGTGATTGGTTCAGATCTATGACAATTATCAATTTTATAATACCATAGTGGCTTACCAGTGAAGTTTGATCCTTGGAAATCTTAAGTCTTACAACAGGCTCATGTAGTAATGAACTCAAAAAATGAGGTAAGTTCAGGTTTAACATTTGTCTTAGTGTCACCAATAGCTTTAGGTTTCGCCACCTTACCGCATCATACTAACAGTCGCATGTAATGTATTTTTGGACCACACCTACTATTTCTTTCCATGTTTCTAGCGTTGAGGTTGGGTTGTACCCCTTTCATTTTCTCACAAATTCTTCCCCAGGATTTACAAACATGGATGCTACGCTCTGTAACAGAATGTGCATCTCAAACCATTTATCGCCTTCCAAGGGTAGGCTTGTTTCTTCCGCCAGTACTTCTACATCGACCTAGATTTGTATGCCTTTTACTGTTGTCATTCCATTTTTCATATTCTTCATGAATTCCAAATCCGCTTCACTGTCAAAACTTTGGAATCATAGGAAATACTCTAAACATCCTCCCTGGTCTAGAATACCTCATTCTTGTTTAGAAACCTATAGCTATGTAGGTTCAATTCATACCAAGTGACCACCCATTTTAGTTGTTCTTACTGAGAGAAACTTGAAAATAAAGTAGAAACAAAAATCTTAGTTGATATAGGGTCATAAATACTGGATAGAATAGAGAATTCAAAAAACATATCATACAATGATTGTTGAAGAGTTTATAAGCATATGATTATATGTTTACTTTTCACTCCTCCCTGATGAAATTAATGATCGTCCTCGACCATTCATTATGCAATTGATTTGGAAATATAGTTGATATGAATAATTAGGTAAGAGTGCATTATTTTATCATAATACAGTAACGACCAGATAAATAAATAAAATGGCAAGGAATTCAACATACTTATTGGAGTGATTGATCATGGAATCTGCTAACAAGACGTAGATATTTGCAATGCCAAAAGAATTAAAATTGGGAAAAAAACGTGTGGAGAGATCGTTGAGCCCTTATCATGGATAAGATAAATTTCATTAAAATATTGCCTTTAGAGAAAAATTGAAAGGAATTTAAAATAGATTTAATAATTCTCTGAAAGTTACATCCCTAATACGTAGGAAAAAAATTTAATTACTCATACACATTCATCGTTACCACCTTCCTAGGGGGGATAAAATGAGTTCTTATAGTAGTTCAATTATTTTCCTTTGTTATTCCTAAGGGAGAGGAATATGTCCATTTTTAGATGGTAATTTCAGATATACTTCAATACCACAGGCATGTCATCTGCTGCCAATAGGTGTCTATAGCCTTGACACAGTTTCCTTTTGACCCATTTATATGCCACTATCCCATTCCACTTTTGAAAGGATTCATAACATTTTTATTATTTCTCAAATATTGACAAAAGGCCATTGTTTTTGCATTGTGTGCAGTTGATAACAATGCCATTCACACGTGATAATGAGATGAACAAGCTGACTTGTGATGAGATCTCTTGTCCCTTGACCTAATGGTTGGAGTTCATTACCCTAGATTGGTGACCAGAGTGGTAATGTCACCACATTAAGTATTATGATCATGGTAGGCCAAATCATGATGATACCTCCTATCTTTTGTCCATTTTTTCTTATACTTTATTTATTGTTATTATTTTTTCATTATGATAAAGGATTAGTGAATGGGGTGGCTTATCAACTTCTTAATAGTTAGGGATGGTGTAAAAATTATGGAAATGATTACATTTTTAGTTTTCCATATTATTGCGTAATTTTGTTTTTAAGGGGATCAAAGAATTATAGGAAACTTTGAAAAGAAATAACACTCTTCCAATGGAATTTCGAAGAAATGTAGTATAAATATCTTTATAAATTTACAATATTAGGTTTGTTTTATAAATTTAGGAGTTTTTCAAGGTCTATTTTAATTTTTTTTTTTAAACATTCTCTAATAAGAAGCTGTCATACATCACTATGGCGAAGAGTGGATATGAAGGATAAAAATTGAATACATTATTATTCACACTGATACATATTTATAATACATTGGAGTGACCCTCGATTTCATATTCCAAGTGATCTGTTAGACTCCCTTTATTTGTTGAGCTTCCATACCAACCCTTAGAGGATTAGGTTTCCAACATTCCCCCCTTAATCCAAAGGGGTATGTATGAGTCCAAGAAGAGAGTTGTAATACAAAATGTGAAAATATATGTATGACAGAACTAGGTTGAATGTGCTCTCTAAAATGTTGGTATAATGGGGTGGTTTAAGGATGACCACCTACACTAGAACACTTAGTGCAATTCCTAGAACTCTTCCAAATATGGCAAGAAGTTGAAGTCTTCTGCTAGAGGAAGTGCTACTAATGCTTTGAAGAGGGATATGTTCAAGCTGGAAAAGGGAGGTACGCAACCTGCATAAAAAGGGAGAACCTCAACCTAGAAAGAAAGGTCTCAACCTACAGTGGTTTAAGGATGACCACCAACTCTAGAATGCTTAATGGAATTCCTGGAACTCTTTCAAAATTGGCAAGAAGTTGAAGCCTTCTACTAGAGGAAGTGTCCCCAATTCTTTGAAGAGGGAGAAGCTCAGCCTAAAAATGGAGGTCTCACCCCACATCAATGGTTTAAGGATGAACACCAACCAAAGGCATGCTTAGGGGAATCTCTATTTCTGGATACAACTCTAAATTTGGTATGGCAGGTTATGGCTAAGGCTAGCTTGATGCGGCTTTAAAGCTTGTAGATGACCATCACTTCCCCCCCCCCCCCCCCCTATCAGGTACAAGGTGAGATGATGGAGAAAACTCATCTGCAAGACTTTTCAGTACTCTAAAATAAATTCTGACATATGACTGAAATATGTTCTTGGCTATTGAACCCTATTACCAAGAAGCGATCTATCCAAGGTGTATCTTTATTCTTACAAGAGTGTTGTTTCTGAAGCTTCTATTTGAAGAATGAGTTGTTTTATGAAAGTGCTCACATGGATGAAGATCAAAACAATGATATTTCATATGGTCAACTTGGTCATAGCGTTGGAATTTAACAACTTTTGGTTGTGAATGTGGAGTAAAATATGAATCAAGTGAAGGTGAACCACCATGAAGAAACCCAAAAATTTGAAATTAAATGGGCTTGGAATATTGTGGAATATGAAAGGACGCCTCCTTATCATATCCAAGACTTGTTCTATGCTTGTTATTGACAAGCTCTTCCCCAGGTTTGATGATGGTCTTGGGAAGTGTATGCAACTTTGTTCCTTCAATAGGCACTAAATCTAAATGAACTTCAACATTCTTGACTTGCTACTGATGGGAGTCTATCTCAATGTTCTGAACAAAAACAGGTTCATAATGACAACTCTTCTATTTTAATTCTTCTTGATGAAGTTGAGATTCAAGATAGAAAAAATATATTTTTTCTTATGCATCTTACAGACAAATTTGAATATCATAAATAATATCTATGTTGATTTTAACAGTGCTTTAAATAGTAGAAATGATTATAGTTTCTAATAACTTTAATAAATTCTCAATTTTAGGCATTTAAACTCCAAAAAAATTGTTGCAACTCCACCTTCTGCTTTTGAAACAATGGTAATTAATCGATTTTTTTTATAGCATAATTCTTAAACCACAAACCAATGGTAGAAGTCAGTGCATTTAGGTCTATTTACACCATTAAATTAGAATGTAACCTTCCGAGCAAAGGCTTTAGAATTATCTAATCACCATTTAGTAGCAATGAGAATAAGATACAATTATCTATAGTTTCCAACCATTATTGATACTAAGAGGTAACAATATTCATCTCACTGTGGTCGTTCACGCACAAGGGTTTATTGATGCTCATATTTTCATCATATTAGTCAATTTCCATATGCAATGCTACAGTGATTATTAATAAAGTTACAAATATACCTTTTCCAAGAACTTGAATGATATTTGGGGTTTTCCACTAAAACAACAACCTTCGTCCCTCACAAAATCCAAATGAACCTTATCCACCAAGAAATTACATAGGAAGAAGCTCGAGCATACAAATCGAGCTTCAATGAGGTAGTGCTATTTATGGAGCTAAGAGGAAGGACTCCTTTTTATTTTTCTTTATTTTTTCCATGGAAAAATCAAATAACTGAAAGGTAGAATGAATTCCCATGTAATACCAGGCAATGTTCATGTAAGAAGTAGAACGAATGAAAAAGAGGCCGTACACAATAGACAATTTTAAATAATTGTTTTGTGGTGTGGGTCAGTGGTAGCGATGCCTCTCCCAAACTCTGTGTTGGTGCTTTGATAGCTAAGTAAAGGACTTGAGAGTGATATTATATGAATGGGAGCATATAACATTCAACTTTGAACCGCTGGTACGAGGGAGTGTGTTTTGTAGTCATATCAGGGGGAGTGGTATGGATCGGAGCGATATTATGGGCCCATGAAGGGATGTTTGTAGAGCTAGTGGTATATGTAAGGTATGTGGGAGGAGATAATGATACATGTATTGTGACCAGGAATATGCAGGGATGGGGGAGGCATGATTATGATACAATATTTAGTAGGAGTGCATTGTGAACTAGTGGTAGTAGTCGACTGGTTCGGTAAGACGGGTTGACAGTGTAGACCATAGGGAGCATGGTGTTAACTAGGGTGTACGGGGCATTATGCTTGGAGAAAACTAGTGGAATAATGGGAAGTCAACTGGAGGTATTGCAGGCATTAATAATAATACATTAAAAGGTAAACTGGTGGTGTGAGGTGTGGTGTGATATCGAAACATAGAGCCAAAAATCCATGAATACATAGTTAGGATTGGTATGGTGGTATGTGAGAGGAGGCACTATGGGCTACAATAGAGAGCCAACAAAAAAATATGAAAATCAACTCACAATATAATGCTACAATGGACTCAACACAGTCTATGCAACATAATATCGCAGCTTGGACCAAACACAACACCACATTACCATCAAATTTTTACCACGAAATGTTTCCATGCCAATACGCCAACACAGTCATGATAGTAACAAGTTGATGCCGCAACACATTCACGTAGGAGAGGTTGCCTCTAGCTATAATGCACATACATTTCATGCTCATCACACCACAGCTCCTCCATGCAACAAACTCTAAATGGGAACACCCATGTGCAACAGAGTAATGCTATGTAATATTTCTATAAATCACAAGCCAAACAGAGAATTAGTAGACAATTATCATTCAAACCAATGCAAGGCTGGAAGAATCTGAAAATGCTGAAAATGCCTAGGCCTAGCCTGCACTTTGATACCATGTCAAACATCACTATGGAAAATAACAGATATGAAGGATACAAATCAAATGCATTATTATTCACAATTATACATATTTATAATACATTGTAGTGACCCTTGGTTTCATATTCCAAGTGATCTCTTGCAATCCCTTTGCCTGTTCATCTTCCATACCAACCTGTAGAGGATTAGTTGTCCAATAGAATCGTTAAAGGAACTTATTAATTTTTCCATGATTCAAAGAAGGACTTCAAAATTAATTTAAAAGAATAATTATTTCTAGAAAAACAACTATGGTTGGTAAACAACAATCAAGAGTAAAGGGAAAAACAATTAAATCTAGGAAACAACAACTGCAACTGAGGAAGAAACAACTATAACTAAGGGAACAACGTCTGCGACTAGGAAAACAACAAGCATGACCAAGGGGACAACAACTGTGCCTTAAGGAAATGACAACTTCCCCATATATATATTATAATATATATATATATATTATATATATATATATATATATATATATATATATATATATATATATATATATATATATATATATATATATATATTATATATATATATATATATATATATATATATATATATATATATATAAAGAAGGTTTTCACAACAAGTATATATATTTGTACAAAAGAAAAAATAAATCGAGAAAGACTGCTTCAACTAGTTGTAGTTGTGGGGTTACCTCCCCAATCAAGTAAAGCCTGCAAATTAGAATCATTGTTTACCTCATGAAAAAAACACTCCTGTGTAAGCGACTAGTAAAATAGGTGTAATTGGTGTCCATTTTCAAGGAGAGAGACGCTAGAACCATCAATAGTAGTGAGGCTCACAATGCCAAATTTGGTGAGCTCGGATGGTCCCAACCATCTAGTTTGAAGCTTCCCAGGAAACCCTAAAATATGGAATCATACAATAGCACCCAATCACCTTTTTGAAAAGTTTTCTTCTTAATAAGGCAATCATGCCATTTGGACCTTTGCTACTGAACAAAAATTGTGCATTGTAAGGCCACCAAGTGCATTTCGTCCAATTTATTAAGTTGTTGCAGTCATTGTTTCTGCACTTCTGTCAAATCCAGTCTAACTTCCCTTATAATTTTGAGAGACTTGATTTCAAATTATATTAGAAAAATGGGCTTATTCCAAAAAACAAGATGGTATGGTAAATAACCAGTGGTGTTGCGCCAAATCGTTCGATAAGCCCATAGGGCCTCAAGGAGTTTGGTAGCCTAGTTCCAGTGTTTTACAGATATAGTTTTAGTTATAATTTCCTCCAAAAATTTATTGCTACTTTCCACCTATCCATTTTCTTGGGGATGATCAAGGGAAGTAACCCTATGATTTCTATGAAATGTTTGCATTGTAGAATAACTTTTATGGGTTGTGAACTGTGAAACCCCATATGTTATGATTTCTCTAGGAAATCCATATCACACAAATAGTTCAAACAAAAGAATTAATAATTGCTTCCTCTGTAGTCTTTGAGAGAGCTACCGCTTCCACCCATTTTGTTACATAGTATGTGTAAACTAGAATATATGTATTTTGGTTCTATGGTGGGTTAAAGGGGCCCACAAAATCTAATGCCTATCTTTCAAAGGGTTCAAGTACAATTTGAGGTTGCGAGGAATTTCATTAGCTTGAATGGGGTGACCCATCCTTTGACAACTGTCATAGGTCTAGACATACTTCCTTGCATCCTTGAATATTGTGGGCCAATAATAACCCATCTGCAATGCTTTATACCTAGTCCTTCGGTTAAAAAAATACCCACCGCATGGTTCATCATGGAAATCCATAAGAATATTGTAAACCTCATCTTCTCTGATACATCTGTTGATTTGAAAATCAAACCATGTGTGAAAAATATATTCATCAATCTAAGAGAACTATGCATTGCGCTGAATAATGAGCTTCCTTTCTTGAGACGTAAATGTGCTAGTAGTTTTTCTATTTCCATATAATTTTCCACATCTGCACACCATGGTGTTTTAATTGTTGTGACAAACATATGTTCATCTAGGACTAATCTTCCACAGGTAAAAAGTCATCCATTATAGGAATTCTAGATAGAAAATGTGCAACTAGATTCTCTTTCCCCGGCTGATATTTTATGGTAATATGAAATTCTTATAATAACAACAATCAATTTATTATTCGACCATTAGTAACAAGTTTATTGGATAAATAACTAATGGAAAAATGATCAGTATCTAAAAAAATTGGATATCATGTTATATAGTGACAAAATTTATTGATAGAGTAAACAACATCCAAAAATTCTTTTTCCGTCACTATGTAATTTATCTCCGTTGTTGTAAAATTCTTGCTAATATAATAAATAACATATGGACTTTTGTCTTCTTCCTGTCCAAGTACAACTCCTATTGTTGTATCAAATGCATCAACTAAAATGTAGAACGGTAAGTTCCAATTTGGTCCTCGTAACATATGGGTTGTTCAGACCAGCTTCTTAAGATCTACAAAAGCATCATCACGCTTGTGAGTCCATTCGAAATCCACATTTCTTGTTAATACATACAAATGTGTTGCTATCTTTGAAATTTTTTCTATAAAGTGACGATAATAACCAACATAATCAAGGAAACTACATACCTCTATTTGTCTATGAAGAGTAGGTACCATAAGAATTACCTCAATTTTTGTTGGATCTACTTGGATACCTACAGTAGAGATATAATGCCTCAGAACTACACCTTTTGTCACCATCATGTGAAATTTTTCATTACTAAGGCATAATCTAGTGGAAATGCATCATTCAAGAACTTTCTCTAGGTTTTGTAAGGCTTGCTCAAATTCATTACCATAGAGAGTAAAATCATCCATATATATTTCAAGTCCTTCAATGATTAAATCAGAAAAAATACTCAATATTTCTCTCTGGAAGGTGGCTGGTGCATTGCATAACCCAAATGGTAAAAAACTATACGCAAAGGTTCCCCATGGATAGGTGAACGTGGTCTTTTCCTGATCTTCATGAGTAGTCTGGATTTGATTGTATCCACTAAAACCATCTAGGAAAGAGAACAATTTCTTCCCATCAAGAGTATTAAGGACTTGATCTACAAAAGGAAGAGGGAAATGATATTTTTGTGTAGCTTTATTCAATTCCTTGTAATCAACAAAAATTCTCCATTTTCCATTTTTTTAGGGTCCACAATGAGAGGTGAAGCCCACTTACTATTAGAAATAGGATATATAAAATTAATATCAAGAAGCTTCTACAACCCTTGTTTTACTATATCCCTAAGATGAATATTTAATATTATTTTTGGTTGGTGAAGTAGTCCTCATGTATACCTTTGAAATTCTTCACATCTTCCCACCAAATGTTTTCTTTACCTTTGAGACTGAGTGTAGTTACTCTAGCTTTCATGCTCTCTGAATAGTCATGCAACCTGAAGAGATTCCTCATACCAAGCAACCATGCCTCTACATCCTACGATTTCTTCACCTCTCCATCAAATGTAGCTGGATTTTCTTTCTTAAACTCATCTAGAAAATACCCCTTATCGCTCCTCCTCTAAGAATGATAATGATATCGATCATCATGTCTTTCAGAACCAAAGTAGAATGGAACCTATATCTATCCCGTCTCCTATCTGGAGTGTCCAAAAATATGTTATCTCTGACCATGTCATCTCTATCTGACCTCTGACCACCATGTGACCTACTGCCATATGCCCCATTAGTTTTTTCCTCCTCGTGGCTGATCCGTAGTGGTCCCTATTGTTGCAAATATGACAAACTCTGAAGTATCACTGCATTTATCTCTACTAGATTCTCCTATGCCTATATGATTATGTCATTATCTATCTTAAAAATCATTATTTCTTCCTCTAATCTCCTCAGTGTATCTGTCAAATCAGAAGAAATCCCAATACTGTATTGCTCATCTGATCCAAAGGGAGAGTCTTTGTAGTCTACCATATTGCTAGCCATTTGATATTTTTTCTTGCAAGGTATATCATGTCAGCTAAACCAAATCACAATAAACCAACGTACCTTACTATAGTTCGGGGAGGATACCTCATCTGCAAGATCAACAAATCAATATGATACATGTATAACATAATCATGAAAACATATAGAAACATAACACATAAGCATATAACCATGCAACCATAATTCTAGTTAGAGTCCATAAATCAATGTATGACCATGCCAATCACACATACTATGGACTCATGCATGACAACATCAACCGTACCAATGTACATGGACAATGCACAACCATAAATATAGATGATACACCATCATAGATTAGGAAAAAACACAACCATAACCATGGTCCACACACACGCATAAACACATGTAATCAAGCATAAACTAGCAATACTTATAACGAAAGGTAGGAACATGTAACTAAGCATACAAGGATGATACATGTAAGAGAATATAACAACATGTAACCAGTCATACACTCATAACAATGCATCCCACAACAACACCATCAACTTCCACATGGCGACATCACTACAACCATGATCAACACCATGCAAATGAAACAAGCACATGGAATACAATCATAAGGTACACACATGCAACCGAAATGAATGCATGAACAAAACACCCAGCCCATCTATTCTGAGGGATAAGCCATGCTCTAATACCACTCTGTAACACCATACTCCCACATCTACCCAAGTAACCAGCCAACTTGGATAAACATGCGATGAGAGGCCACAATGATATAATTCGACCTCCTAAGTTACGTTAAGGAAGTGGAACTGTTGGAAACACACCATACCAACCTTCAACATCAACATTAGTACCCTTAAAAGCCATCCCAACCTTTCTGAAAACTAGCCCCTGGGTTCCACTATGATTGGACCAGTTGACCCTCGGACGCTCCCATGTTATAGGCCTGCTAGTGTCTAGGAGGCTCCTGGTGCTCTCACAAAAAGGCATGCCAGTGTCTATGGACTATTTTGATAAGTGTTGTGCCATCGTCCCCGAGATTTGAGCCACTTTTTTAGGCCCAGAGCCTAGATCACTGCCTAGAATTGAATGACATCTCCAGAACAAGAAGATAATAGGGAAATGACAATACAAATACAATTACTTGAACAAGACCTTGACTGGACCCCTACTGCCATGACAGGAATTTTTTCAAACACATAACAAATATGTAACTTAAAGGAGTAAATAATAAATATAAACATAGGGATCTCATACTTAGCTGAGAACCACTAAGAAGCGTCGATGCCTCAACATGTTAACTGCCATTTCATCCATTAGGTCATAGATACATTGTTCATTCATTTACAAGTAGAAACATGATGAGAGAAATACATAGACATTGTCATAAAACATGTTAGGGTCCCACCCTAACCCCCTTATTTATGTCATGGGATCACGTCATAGTCAAGAGTCAATAAAGCCCATATTAATATTTGTAAGTGGTTAACCCGCAATTAATGAAGGGACCACGGTTAGTTGCAAATGG
>APFE031465895.1:0-12350 GCA_000404065.3 Pinus taeda | reverse complement strand
TACCCGACTACAGGGATTTGTTTCCACCAGAAATGGGAGTACCTTGTCAGATGGAAGGGAGCACCGGAAGAGGAGAGTTGCGAATCAGAGGACTCACTTTGGAGATGGAAGAGGAAGATTGCGAGATATGAGCGGAGGATACTTAGACGATTGGGATTGTCGATGGCGACAATGATTCCCAGTGGGGGAGGATGTAACGCCTTGCAACCTCAGGCATGGGCGCGCGCCCCTCCCATCGCGAAACGACGCTAAGTATGGACATGCGAACAATCCACCGTGCGGAGGTGCAGTTGTTTGTTGTGCGCACGTTTATGGATGGGTGTTCACATGCTTATAAGCGAGCTGGGCAACTCGCCCCACACATGGAGCCGATGGAAGGATGGGTGAGAGCCTGGGTGAGCCGACGCTCGAACGACTTAACGTTGGGCGTTCATGTTATGTTTTGGAGGGTCGGCCATGGAGCTGGTCGCCACTCTCACATGTGTATAAACTTGTGTTGCGCGAGTTTCATTTGGAGGCATCTCACATCAATCTCATCATTCGCTCTACGCACAAGGAGTTGTGCGAGTTACTACCGCAGGTCGCATATAACATATGCGCCCGCCGAGTCGGGCGGCGGTGTATGGTTGTAGCGCAGGTAGGAGGTCGGGTTGGACCGCCTGCCGGGTGAGGGCACACATGTAGGAGGTCGCGGTTGGACCGCCCACCGAAGGGGTGAATGCAGACGGAGGGGTGCTCGGTTGATACTTGGTTGGTTGTTGTGCGGGTGTGCACGGGCGCGCCCACCCATTCGGGCGAACTTGTATCTTGGTTATTTTGGTTAAGGCATTGGCACGACCGCCGTGCGCTCTTGCACGGGCGGGTGCCCGCCTTGGGTTGTAACGCCGGTGGAGCGATGCTCCCGGCCATTGTAAAAATTCTTTTTATATAATAAAAGAAAGTTTACTCTTGCATATTCTGATGTTCTTGGTTATTGTTTATCATGTTATTATAATGGATTCGGCACATTACAATTATAATTGAAGTTCTTATATATGAATGAAGACGTAGTTTGTAAATTAGCATAACTATGGAAACGGTTGGTTGCTTAGGCGGTGCCGCACCCGCTCAACTTAAGAAAAAAAGAGTTGGGGGCGTGACAAGAACCATCCCTTGGTCAACAAGACGATCTTCACACTGCAGAGTTAGCCATCCCAAACAAGTTAATGTCTCACGATCCTCAGCTCGACTCTGACACCAATTTAAAAAAATTATTGAAAATTTACTTGCACCTCACTCGTAAGACAATAATTCACACATAATATTACTCCACTAACACTTACATTCACCAAACCAACAATAACAAAAATATATTATATTATAATAATAGCATAACCATTAAATATAGAATTATATAAAATTCACTAACCAACAATAACATATATTGCATTTACAAAACAGGTAACAGATAAGACCATAAATTATCAAGAAAATTTAGAATGCAGACCATAATATTGGCTTCACTCACCACTTACATTCACCTAAACCAAAAAATAACAGAAATATGTATTGCATTACAAACAATAATAGAACCATAAAATTAATAGAAATCTTAGAAAATTATTAAAAAAACGAAATGAGAAAACAAAGTTCTAATAATATTAACTTTTATATATATATATATTAAAACATATAAGAATAAAAACACAGTAAACAAAGAGTTAAATGTTACAAATAAGAACCAAATGAAAACTGGATTTCATGCTAGTGAGTATGATATTCAAAAATATAGAAAACAGGTTAGTTAACGATGTGGTTTTACGACAAAATGAATCTATCCTTGCATTAATTATTACACAACGCACTAACCATTGTTTTACTTGGAGGAGACATGATTCCATTATTGAATTGAAAGAAGGTCAGCGGAGTAAAAAGAAGCCATTTAAAATCCCATTTAACAAGATTCTCACCTATTATTTTATATGTACATCAATTCAAGTATTGCTTACATCTTGCTCTCTACAAGAAAGTGTTGGAATTTTCTGTAAATTCCATTCCATAATAGAGAGGAAAAAAAAATGTTATGTTTTTAACACTCTGTGTTTTTTACAAAGAAAACAAAAAATTGCTTGTTGGAAAGGTGTTTTAGTAAAGCAGTTTGGTGTTGCAGCAACGTAGTGTGGTGTTGGAGCAACGATGTTAGAATTTCTGATAATTCACAAATAAAACTGATAATTGCATAGTGGAAATAATAAAAAAAAACTTCTGTGAAATACGGTGTTACAGCAACACAGTTTCGTCAGTTGTTGTTCTTGGCGTTGCAGCAACGTAATTCCGTTAGTTGCTGATTTTGGTGTTGCGGCAACGCGTTTTGACGTCAAGTCACTTTTTGACTTACGTTTGACTTACGGTGTAACAGCAACTTTTTGACTTACGTTTGACTTACGGTGTAACAGCAACGGTTGACGACAAGTCATTTTTTGACGTTTGGTGTAACAGCAACAGTAAACAAGCTAAACATTAAACTTGTATTCATAAACAGTAAACAAGCTGATACAAATTCGTCTTCCTCTTGACAGAGGGATAACAACATGAACACGAACACTTCAGTTCCAGAAACCAATTTTCTCTATCTCATAAAATTGCAGCTTCAGCACTGCGTTTACAGAAGAGACTCTCTATTCAGTCCTCTAACCTTCTCTTTAAAAAAAAAACAGAACTGTTGTTCATTCTATTAAAAAACGGAACTGCTGTTCATTACAGTTATAGAGGAAAAAATATCTGAGTTTAAATAATAAAATAACCAAAATATCCTGTAACGTTGCGTATTAATTAGAGAAACAGTGATGTCTTTCTCAAGAAATTAAATTGGCAGTTGCAGGAGAATTAAATTATCTGAATTTAGTGGTCATCAATGTACAAAATATCAGCAGCGACTTTGCAGCATCGGATAACCTGAAATATATTCAGAAATCAGATTTCTCTTAAGCAGTTATTGTATTGTGTTGCAGTTGGAATTAAATTCCAACAGAAAGCCTGCTAAATTGATTATAGTTAAGCACTGTTGCCAGGTCAACTCTACTTCAATTCCATTACATTACCAGAAAAGATTACCATGGCTGCTGGAAAAAACGAAGACTGTGGAAAGAAGCATGTGTCGTACTGCACCACATATCTTGGCCGATCTATGGCGGAATTAATCGAACAAGGTGCTATTAAAAAGGAGCATCATAAATTGAACTGATCAAGAGCTAGAGTTGTTCTTCTTTCCCGATCTCTCAATCTTCATGAATCTGTTGCAGCCAATCCTGTGTATTATTGCACCACAAACCCTGGCCGATCTATGTCAGAATTAATCAAAGAAGGTGTTGTTGAAAAGGAGCACCATAAATTGAACTGATCACGAGCTAGCATAGCATTGTTCTTCTGTCCCGATCTCTTAATCTTCATGAATCTGTTGCAGCCAATCCTGTTATCATTCTCTTTGATACTCTGAAGCTTCGGTCTCCAACATTTGGCTCTGCACTTGACTAACTGGGCATAGTCTTTCTGCAATTCCGGAGTATTCAAAAGTCTACACTCGTCATTCTTCTGAAAAAAAAGAGTCTACACTCGTCAAATGCGGAATCCCCGTCCAGTGAACGCCCGCGTTTGTCAGCATTAAGCCTTACGTCTTCCATAAGCTTTGAAATAAATTCCGGACAGACTCTGATCCGAAGTCCTTCATCCACATCGCTCTTCTGCAGCTCAAACGGCTGGCAGAGAAGGGACGCGCGTTCAATACTGCGAAGTGGGGCTGCTAGAGGAGAAGTGGGCGTAGGTGGAACATTCTGGGCCGGCGACGGTATTAGGGATGCCAACGACAAGAGAGTTAAGGGAGAGTGGAAGAAGTGTTGCGGCAGAAGGAAGTAGTTGTTTCCCATCTCCAGTTGGTCGTCTGGAGAAAGGACAGGCGTCTTCTGCCCTATGTACAGAGACCCGGAATGACAGACTAAATGTTCAGGGAATTCCTCAATAATGCGCGCCACCCTGAGGTGTTTATGAAGGATCTGAACCGTACCGTCAGACTGAACCAGCTGGATGATTTCATTGATATTTCCGACCGTGAGGCAGCAGATATGGTTGCCCATATTTAATTTGGTTTGTGATCAGCAAGCAGAACATGGAGATGTGAGGACGGAAGGCAGAAGTTGTGTGTTATGGAAACTGTAAAACCAGTAGTTATAGAAGGGAATGGAGAAGAGAGACGTGAAGGAGTAGAGAAGATCGACTCAACGAGCCGACCATTCTTAGTATTCTCTTAGTAATATTTATTCATCATTTTGCCATTTCGTGAGCTCATTTTACTAAAAGCGGATTCCTTTTTTGAATTCGGAGTCTCACACTACTGCGTTGACTAGAACAACATTAGGGGATTCGTCTCGGTTGAATTTTTAGTAAGCAATGTGAGCTTACACGGATTTTAGTATGGACTTTTCAGTTTGGTTTACCAAGATAATAAACATGGAATGAGAGGTGTTCTCTGAGTATGTCAAAAGCCAGATTGGAATCAATTGCCCTTCCAAGATTACGGCGCACGCGCACCATCCAAAACTAGTGTAATGTCATTGTCATCGTCAATGGAGGATGAGGTTGACAGCGCGGAACCACGGGCGGCAATCGGAGCTCTTCGAGGGCTTTTGCCAAGTCTTCCATTTGAATCTATTGATTACGGGCAAAGTTGTATTACCAAATTCGGGAAAAACATAATCATTAATTTACGTCATTATTATATAAATTTAATCAATGACTCGGCAGAGACGAAGATTGAAATTTTTTTAATTGAGTAAAATTAATTATTACAACTTTCTCTTCGTCAAATATCCGATACGCTTTACCAATAAAGTGAGTAAACGCATAAAACATAAAACATGGGTATTTGATTTAATGGCAAAGCAACTCTATATGTTTACCTTGGTTGGGTTTACCAAGGTATTTGCTTCTGCTGTACGTCGAAAGAGTGCTGCCCTCCAACGTTTTTATTTACGTCGTCCGAATTATTGTAAATGCCTGTTGCCGGTGTTTAGTTTGCTGACAAAATGACTTTTTTGAGTGTTTTTTATTAGAGATTTTTAAAATTTGAAGTATAAGTTGTTTAATTTGTATAATTCAATTATCTTAATTTTTTTATAATATTAAATCAATTTTTCTTTTAAATATTGCCTGCAAAATTATATTTTATTGTTTAAAGTTATATCCCAACTCAATAAAAAAACTTTTTAATAGTGAGACTAAACCCTAATTTACTATTTACTTACAAACGTTTAGAAAGCTGATTCTGACAACCTCGGTTGGTAACTCATTGGCACTGGCAACTAAGACTGCGCACAGTTATTATACTTGTCACATATCTTTTTATTTATAGTCATAATAGGAACTACGACTATTAAGAAAAGGCTAAGTCAAAATTAAAATACTGACAATTCGAAATAAAATTTGTAAAATAACTTTAAAAATAAAAAAATCACAAATGAAAAATGAAATTATAATTTATAATTTAAACTATATGACATGTATAATAGAATGCAACATTAGGAGTCACAAATTTAAAATAGAGATGCTTCGATGAGGTTTCCTAGGATATAGGATGGGATTTTCTAATGTTTTGAAATATTTTTTTGATAAAGTGTACTTTTATTTATATTTCAATATGATACTATCGTTTAAAAATTAATACAAATTTTGCATATTTAATATTTAACATTATTTTATGTATAATTTTTATAAAATAATTATATAAAAAAATATAACTATAATTTTTTGTTTTTTATAGAATATTTATATATTTATAATAAATAAATTATATTAAAAATAAATAATTAACATATAATTATTAGTTTAACACACTAATATGTAAGATAATATTTATTTTTAATATTTTAAAAATTCATATTTCTTTAACAAATTAATTTAGAAAAATCATTTCTTTTACCGTTTACCGTAAAATAATAATTATTGTAATTGATATGTTATAATTTGTTATAATAATTTTTAATATAAAAACAAAATTTAAAAAGTAAAATAAATAATAATTAATAATAAGTATAGTTGTGAGGAGTCAATAAATTAGCTAAGACTTGAGTATGATATTAATCATACTTATTAATAAGAATAATTTTATATTTAGTAAATGATGGATAATTCTTATAAGTGAAATTCAGTGATAAAGAACAATAATTTTTTTCAATTTAAAATAATATTAAAATTTTTAATATAAATTTGTTAATTTTAGATATTAAAATTTAAATTGAAAAAATGTAGTTAATTCAGTTTGAATTTATTTTTTTGAAGAGAGATTAAATATTTTAATGTATATAATTTTTTTCATAATTTTTTTAATTGAAAAAAAATTCATTTAAGGTTTAATTTTTCTCTATCAAATATATAAATCTTCAATATTCAAATTATTGATGTTGGTAGTGTTTGGGAGATCTCTAAAAAAAAATGGTTCTACATTGAAATCCTAAATGTTGAGTTGTGTGTGGCCTTCGAGTTGCTCTTCCCATGGTTAGTGCCAATCGACATAGCATAACTCTTTCATAGTTGAATAATAGTAGCCTATAATTAGGCTAAAAAGTCTTTTCAATTCATCCCTCACGTTGCAGGCCAAAACCCTAAAGTGGAACATGAAAATTGTTTGTCACCCAACTCCCCAATAACGAAACAAATGTGAGGTTGCTGCCTCCCCAAAGCAACAATGGATGCAATGTTCAAAGTACAATCTATCCATACTAGGAAATACATATAATACATGCCACATAACACCCTCAATGGTAAATTCCTCGGCATTCAACTCTTAGAGAAAACACTCTCTTACTGGATCCGACTAAAATGGAAACTCTAGGAGTAAAATGGAAACTCGAGGAGAAAATTAAACATGAAGTGGGTGCCAAAAGTTTTTCACTATAATATTTACAACCATTGAAGATAAAATGGTTGTCTTTGAAAATCGCTTGTACTTTTTCAACTCCACTAGACTCTACCTTTGCTTCTAGACAAAGAGATTTATTCCATATAAATTATATATCACCGCAACCCTAGAATGGATCAAAATGTACTCATTTATTTAGGAATTCTTGGATGAGGAAACCGTTAGTAGCATCAACAAATCCCTTGGACATTTTGTAAAATAATTAGAACCAACAAAGAAAGCCAAGTATATATCTTATGCTTATATGTGTGTTTATATGAATATCTAACAACCACTCATAGAGTTTATTGATATTTATTATCACTATGAACTCTAGAAACAAACCCTGGATTATGAGCACATTCCAGTTCAATATTGGAGATCCCATGTTGAGAAAGTTATCCCTAATCCTATGATCACCTCATATGAGGGCATTTTTACAAAGGGAGGTGGTAGTCAAAAGGGCCCAAAACAAACCCCCCCCCCCCTCAACCCAATCACGCTACGAAGCAGCTGCCCATAACCAACTATTTTGAGCCCCTCTCCACTCTAGAAAACCAAGATCGTCCTATGACCATACCATCCCCTAAAAATAAAATACTAGACTCTTCCTAAAACACATTCTTGGAACACTAAGTCAGGATGTTAGATCGAGCATGTCTCAAATCTCGAAAGTTTTCCTCCAAATCATCCTCAAGGAAACCCAATGCTGGAACATTGGGAGTCCAATCCCAATCAATAAAGGAGACAACAAAATCCCATAGGGAATAAAGGAAAAGAGGAAGGAGAGGTAATCAACCTATCTTTGAAGAACTAGGAGTCATGTTGGTCAACTTATGGTAAATCAAAGCGATCACAAAGGTTTATCCCTCTACCACTACACCCCCAACATGAAGAACATATCTTGGAATATCATACACCTCAAATGCAAAGGTAAACAAAGGCTCCTCAAAGAAAAATGGTTCTCCAAAATTCCCGTCTTAATGATGCTTGAAGAAATAAATTCTTTAGGTGATTTAATTAATAAGATAACTAGAAAATGAGGTAGCGATTGCAAAGTGATAGCTCTTGATGCCTAGCGGCTATCCTGTAGACTTGAAGTTATATAGAATGCATAGGAGGTTCTCATTCTCAACATGCTTGCTTCATATCGAATACTTGTCATCCAATTTCAACTTATTGGCTTTGTTGAAATGTGTCACCTATTAATTTTTTTATGAACCTTCCCCACCAAAGGATAAACCTCATTTTCTTATATCTATCTCTAGCACCAGTTATCTTATATTTCCATCCTTTTGTATTTTATAAAATGAATTCAACATGATATAACCTTGGCCTAAAGAAGAGGGGGTATAAAAAGACTTGATGTTGATTACATTCAGTTTCTGGATACATTGGTGACCTCACAACTAGTTGGTTTCAACACTACAAATGACACCTTTACTTAGAATAACTGGAGTGGAGGTTGCAAACAGGTGGCTACCAAACTCAACAAGTTCCTAGTATCAAAATCTATAATGAACTAGGAAAAATTTCTAGAAGCATCTATTCTCCCCATCCATGGCTTTGACCATTGACTTGTATGTTTAAATATTGATATTAAAACATGTCTCAAAAATAAGTCCTTCATATTGGGAAATTATAGTTTCATTTTCCTTATTTTCAAGTGAACATAAAGTTATGGTGGAACAAACATGCAAGCCTAGAAGGTACCTGAATGTACATGCTACAATAAAATCTTAAAATACATCAAATGGAAACTCAAATGATGGAATAAATAGAAATTTGACGACATTCTAGAAGAAAGGAATAAACTATAAAAGAAAATGGAAACAATTCTAAAGGAAGCCATCCTTCATGGTATACCATAGCCATTAATTAAATAATAATTGGCTACTCTAACCCATATTTAGGAACATTGAAAGAAAAAACTACTTTGGAAAATATAATAAAGAAATCAATGGCTCGGAGAAGGGAAAAAATATAACATTCTTCCAGAATTTCATGTTGCAACATCACCATCATTATTGCATATCCTCTCTCAAAAATCATGAGGGAGTTAATCTACAAGAGTATCAAGATATAACTCAAGACCTCAATGGATACTATTGAGATCTTCTAAAAGGACCACTTACCAATAATCAGTTGGTGATCTAAAAAATCACAAAGAATATTCCTTCATTGGTAACACAAGAATGAAATGAGGTTGTCCATAGAGAAATATCCTTTGAAGAAGAGGAAGGAAATATCAGATAAATGCGCAATAACAAAGCTCCTGACCTAGATGGTTTCACTGTAAAATTATTCTAGAAATGTTGTCCCACTATAAGTCACAATGTTTGGCAAGTCTTGGAAGAATCTGAATAGACGAAGTCCATCTTATAGGCCCTAGATGCCACCTTCCTCACTTTGACGCCTAAAAAGGACATGGTGGAACATCTTAATGGTTAATGACCTATTGAGCTTTGTAATGCCATATATAACATCATTACCAAAAAATACCATCCATTTGACTCAAACCACTACTTCCAAATCTCATCTCATAAGAGTAAATTAGATATGTTGAAGGTCACTAGTTCATAAATTTCATCATGGTCACCCATGAAACCATCCACTCCTTGAAGCTCTCAAAAAACCAAGATTTTTTGCTAAAACTTGATCGCTTAGAGGCCTTCAATAAGCTCAATTGATGGTACCTTTCCAACATCCTCATAGCCTTTGGATTTCGTCAACGATTGGAACATCTAGACCAACAACCTATTATCGTCAACATTTTTTTATCAATCCTGGTAAATAATTCCCTTACCATCCCACTTAAATCCTAGAGAGGCATAAGACAAAGACACCCACTAACACCTTTCCTTTTCATATCAATGGCAAAATGGTCAAGAAGAGCTCTGAAAACAATAAAAATGGAGAACAAAATAAGAGAACTTCATCTATTTGGATCATACCTTCCCTTAACCCACCAATAATTTATTGGTGATACAATGGATATGGGTACTCCCACCATCAAAGAGGTAAGAAACTTCATGCACATTCTGGATGACATCAGTCATGTTTTAAGTATTATATTCAAAAAGGTTAAGCCTCAAGTTTTTGTTTTCAATACTCCATCCCCTTTTTAGACACATATAACAAAACCATTTGTTTCTAGATCATCTAACTCCCATCTAAAATGGAATGCATCTAATCAAACAACATTGTTTTTGGGGTGTAAAGGATGGATGCGCTTATCACTTCTGTGAGGACTTGTGCAATGGTTCCCTAAACTATGGGATCAATAGCAACTCAAAAAACTCTACATATAAATGACATTTTGGTCCTACTAACAATTAAGGACTACTAGACCAATTTAGGTATGAGTCAACATTGGAGACAATGACTTCTGAATAAGATTGCCAACCCAAGCTAAAAGGGGAAGCATGGAGTTAGTTCTAGGGTAACCTCAAATAAAGGTTAATCCCATTCTCCTCCTACCTTGAAATATTACGAAGTGGATACAACTCAAAGGGATCCTTTACCATTCAAGAAACTTACCACTTGGTTGCAAGGAATCAATAACTACAAAGAGATACAATCTAGATGCACATTAGGAAGCATAACACCTGGCCAAAAGCATCATTATTTGTATAGCTCTTAGTGCAAAACCAAACTTGGAGATGGGACAATATTAAAAAATGCAACCATCAAGGTCCCCCAAAATGCCCTCTCTATCTCTTCCACTCTAAAGTCCTCAACATCTTTTCAATAGTTTCACATCTCTAATGGTCTCTAGCTTTGATTTGAAAATTTCTTTAGTTGTTATCATTAGGATTTTCCAAGCATTCCAAAAACCATTGCTCAATGGTAAAGCTAAGTTTTTTCCAATCCTATTGTCAACTGCACCTAGACACTCCTCCCCGACTTCTTGTTATGTTTTCCGGATGGATTGTTTGATGTCCAATACATTGGATTCCCCTATCACAAACCTCACATGACATGTAGTATTAACTTTGCTCATGTCTTCATAGTATCCAAAATATTTGATGGGGATCTCTATTATGGCTTCCTTGGTATGCATTCCCATTCTACTCTATCACCCTCCTAAATATTTCTTCCTCCATTCATTAGGGATTCAAATGATATTCCCCCCCTTTGTGTGTTCTTTATAGGTTATTTATTCTTTCCTTTCCATCTAGACTTATAAAAAATTGTTAGAAATACATCCCCTTTTATCATTGCTACTTCTTTGTTTGAATTTTTGAAGGGGCTACACCTTTTTTCTTCGTTGCATTCTATTCATCTTTTTGATTTGGGGTTACTCAAGCATATGTGCCTCTTCCTTCTTATGGCAGCCATGACTCATTAGTAGGATTGATATCGTGAAGGTGGTGGTGTTCGTGGCATTCGAGAGGCTTGCAAGCTTAGTCACGTTGGATTTTTAGTGCATTGTTTCCATAACCTCATTCCCCCTTAGATTCAATCAGAGCTCAATGAAGTGGAAGAAGATTCTCTTTAGGAGGGACTTGGAATATTAGACTTGAATGTTTTGGAATGTCTCTCCACCTGCATTCTTGACAAAGGGAACACCAAATGTATGGAAAACCACTAGTTTTGCACTATCGAGTTGTATTCGCAATTGAAAAGTCTCTTGGGAAAAGTGTTAGTGGATATTAGGGATGTTAAAGATCATGTTTTAATCAAGTTGGATAAGTTGGAATTGTTATCGATGGATGTTAAACATCGTTTGGTTTGTGTTGAACTTAGCTCAACTCCAAGCCCAATACGGGCATCACTTTGCAAGGACATCGATCATCCCATCAACATTGACACCTCCTTATCCTCATAATTCTCAAGTTCCAATCACTTTCTAGTTTGCTCATGTTATCAAGAACATTGTTCAAATTATTTGTTATATTGTCAATTATTTTTCCAACTTTAAAGATAACTCTAAAGCTTTATAATATGTTGCTTAGTCCAATTTTTTCTTTTCGATTTTATAATGCATAATCATTTATTTTATCTATGGTTTAGTTTGCTTTACAGTGGACTAAAAACAAATAACATCTTCTCATTCTATATATATAATTTTAAAAACTAATATTCTTTTACTATTTTTTAAAATTAAAATTATCTCAATATATAAAACATGCAATTTATTATCCAAAGTCCCCACCAAAATTCATAATACTTCCCCATTGAAATTTATAAGGAAAAGTCATCGCTTCTGGTCTGAGATCCACTATTTCAAGTAGGCTATTTTTCCGTTTGTATACTTTATTATCTAACTGCAGCTAGATCTTGAAATGCTCATTTCTGTAATTTAATTTTAAATTAAAACACTGTAAATTTATTTTAAAATGTAATTTAATTTTAAATTAAAACACTATAAATTTATTTTAAAATATATTTTGATAAAATATAATTGGAAAGTAAAATT
>APFE031465891.1:0-18501 GCA_000404065.3 Pinus taeda | reverse complement strand
TTCATGTTATTTTTTATGCTTAAATGTGAATTGATATTTAAAAAAAGCAGCGATGTTGATACAAATGTGAGAAAAGTGTTTTTACATGTTGTCTATTATGCCTAGATACAAGTTATTATTTAAAAAGAGATCATTGTAGTTTCAAATGTGAGAAAATTGTTTTCATAATTATTGCATCTCATGGTGGCTGATGGTGTAATAACTTAATATGGTGGTTTGTGTTACAATAGTTTAGTGAGATAATTTTTTGGTTGTTTTTTGAAAATTATATTTTTAGGTTGTTGTGTATAGACAATCTAAGTTCCACATAAGTTTTTTAAGGAATTTAATCCAATTTTACTGTCAAGAATGCAATTTAAGTTACAAAACATCACAACCTCATTAAAAATTGTGTTGTTGGATTCATGTGGAAAAGACCAAGTTACCTTGTATTATGATCATTGCACCTTAAAACTAATAAGAAACTAGTAATTATAGTCCACTTTGTGGGGGAAACCTCCTTATACAATAAATACAATGAACGAGACAATATTTGATGATCTTAAGACTATGTCTCCTTAGTATATACTATAGGAGACAAATCATATAATTATAATAAAACGAGACCATGAGGGGTTCTAGCCTACATAACAAAATAACAATAGATATGTATCACTTGATATATGGCTTAATAATGGAATTTTGGGATAACATGGGGTTTATGTATGGATTAACGTGCTCCTCCCCTTCAAATAAGTGTTTTCCTCAACACTTGACTATATGTAGGTGTTTCTACATGAACAACTTATATTCCCATGTTGCTTCTCCATTAGCGGTTTCTTCCATTTGATGAGTTACTCAGTAACTACTCAATTTCTCAACTGCTTAGTCCTTATTTACAAAATTGTTTCCGGTTCTAGTATTTTTTTCCCTTCTTCATTAAACTTTGGTAGAATAGTTTGGATGGGGATCTTATCACTTATCACCTTCTTTAAGCAAGAAACACGGAGGACTGGATGTGCATGTGAAGATGGAGGCATTTCCAATTTGTAAGCCATAATTTCGAATCTTTGCAAACACCTTATAGGGGCCATAATACCCTGGAGCTAATTTATTTTCATCCTTTTATTTCTTGAGGGACATATGTTTATATGGTTATAGTATCACAAATACCCAATCCCCCACTTTAAATTCCCGATGTTTCTATGCTTGTTGTTTTATCATATTTTGTGCCAAAACCAAGTTATCCTTTAATAGTTTGAGAACGTCTTATTGGTGTTGAATGTGGTCCTCTATTGCTTGAGCCTTTATAGTTCCTTTCAAGGGTGATGTGATGGATGGAGGATGATATCCATAAAGTGCCATAAATGCTGACATTTTTGATGTAGTATGGAAGGATGTGTTGTACCATCATTCTGCTAAGGGAAACCATTTAACCCATTATGTTTTTTATCATTTGCAAAGCAATGTAGATATCCTTCTAAACATTTATTCACAATATTAGTTTTCCCATTAGATTGAGGATGGTAAGATGAGTTGTGAGGCAATTGAATACCCAAACAATAAAATAATTTAGTCCAAAATTTCTTGGTGAAAATTGGATCTCTGTCACTTACAATAATCTTTGGTATTCCATGTAGTTGTTGGATTTCTTCCATGAACACTTATGCCATAGTACTTGCTTTTAAAGGAGGATAAAGAGAAAACATGTGGGCATACTTTGTCATTCAATATACCACTACCATAATGACACTCTTTCCCTCAGATTTGGGCAAACTTGTAATAAAATCCATTGAAAATTCTTTCCAAAGTTGGCTTGGTAGGAAGGATCCACAGAGTCTTGATAGTCTCTCTTTTATTTTGTTGGAATACCATGTATTCTACCACAAGTTTATGCACATCTTCTTTAATACCTTCCCAACAAATTATTTCTTGATCCTATGGTATGTCTTCAAGAACCTTGAATGTCCTCCTATAGGAGTAGTGTGTAGTTACAATAGAACCTTCTATTTTAGTTGATAATTATGTAAAGTATAAGAAATCTTGATACTAAAACAAATAATTTTTCTATGTAAATTTGTCTACTACATCAGGGTCCTCTTAGAGTTGTTAAATAATCTTAAGAACCCGAGTAATCCACCTTTTTCAACATACTACCATTCATTTTGTTAAATTTCTTCTCTAATTTAGATAACTTAAATTCTAAGCCTTCACTTTCTTCATGAGTCAAGGATGGGCCTCTAATAGATTGATTTGGTGTACCAACTTTCTTTATAGGCATCCTTTAAATAATAATAGCCCTTCTCTTTATTACAAAAAAAATGGGGATCTTCTAATGAACAATTAGGTCACTAGTAAATTACATACCTTAATTTGGAGAATACCAAAATGGTTGAAGCTTTATTGATGTATCTATGAGATTTGAGGCCTTCTGGATCTGAAAATTTGTTCTTTAATACTATGATATATATTTTTTTCAATTCCATAGGTGTGAACTGAGTATGAAGTGCCAACTAAAAGTTATAGTAACTTTTCCAAAACTTGTTTACTTTTTTGGCCTCTTCTCATGAGCAAACTTATATAGCATGCCACGTGTCCAAATTGAAATATAATTCTTGTACTTGTATCCAAGGTACTTCTATATGTATTTTTAAATTCTTGAATATTCCACAATATGGAAATTTCAAGAAAAAAAGATATAGCAAAAACACCAAGCTGACCATTTAAAATTTATTTCATGATTGTTCACAAACCCTAACTTCCATAGGGTATAACTTTGAAAGTATAAAAAAAAATATTTTGAAAATGGAACTAGATATTCTCTAATATTTCTCCTTAATATGATCCAAGTTCACTTTATGAAACCTTATAAAAATAATAATTATAGCGCAAATTTTGAACTAACTTGTTTGATATTGAATTCTGGAGCATATTGAAACCTTAGCTTCCTTGGAGGATATCTCCAAAAATATAACAAATCAAGTTCTATAAATTGGACTAGATGTTTACCGCGAATTTCCCTCAACATGGTCCAAGTTTCATGGTTTGAAGTCTCACAAAAAAGAGTTATAGCGAAGATGTTGAATTGGCCTGGTTGAGACTGAATTTAGGACAAATCATAAACCCTAACTTCCTTGGACCATATTTTAAAAAATATAGAGAAAAAAAGATCTGAAATTTGAACCATATATTTCGAGAGATGTTTTCTCAATATTCTCCAGGTTTCATTGTCTAAAACCTCATAGAGAAAAGTTATAGTGAAAATGTCATAATGACTCGATTGAAGTAGCAAAACCCTAGGATCAAGAGTTCTGATATCAAATGTTATGATCCTTGTACCTTAAAAATGATAATAAACTAATAATTACAATCCACTTGGTAGGGGAAACCTATTTTTATAATAAATATAATGAATAAGATAATATTTAATGATTCTAGGACTAGGTCTCCTTAGTATATATAGGAGACAAATGATACAATTATAACAAAATGGGATCATGAGGGGTTCTAGCCTACATAACAATAACAATAGAAATGTGATCGCTCAATATCTAAGGCTTAATAAGCGATTTTTTGGGTTCACATGGGGCTTATATAGGAATATACACCTTGTCAAATTTCTTATAAAAGTTAATCATAGTTTAAATGCTTTTGGGTTGGAGTTTCTTAATCAAATGCTAATCTCATTCTTTTATCTTTCTTTTTTTGTATTTGTGGGGTAAATGGATCATTTTATTAATCACAAAATGTTACATATAACTTGAATTTCCAAAAGAGGATTAAAATCCAAAAGATACTTGAGATTATCAAGCTACCTATCAATAACAAACAATCACAAATTGACTACGATAATCATGACTACATAGAAAACTCCTTGAATATTCAAAAATTCAAGCGGTAAATGCCTCTGACATTGGCATTAATTTCCCTAGTTTGACTCGCTATTCTTGGATTAATGCCTTATCACTCATGTGGACTCATTTTTTGGATTCTTCGACTTGTCTTGAGACCACCTTGAAATCCTTCATTCCAACGCCAAGACCGTACTATGAAGAACTCGAGTCCAATTGCTTTCTTTGAAGATAGGTGTTATACAGAATCCTAGTCTGAAGATTTGGCATGTCCTTCACATATTTTCGATGCGATTCTTCTGCAAGGAAAATCAATCGCAGGTCATCCAAATCTATATCTTTTGGGATGGATTTTAATTTAGCTTCTTTTAAAGGGGAGCTAATTATTTCTTGTGGTGATGGATTTTGCTAGTGCTCATTAGGAGACTTTTGCGCGGTATCTGTAGGATTCAATAAAGTGTTATGGAATTTTCCTTTTGTTTATTACATGCTTGATTAAATTTTGTCTTACTTTGGAGACTCTTGTGGAGAGGAGAGATACTTGAACCCATTTCCAAATCTAGGGATCTAGTAAGGATTTGAGGTACCTTAAGGACTCAAAATTCTTCTTCTTTAGGGGACTTTCCCATTTTTGAGATGTGTTTTCTTTAAATGATTCCTTGGTATTCATTGGAAAATCCCTAATAAGATGCCCATATTCATGACAATGTCTAGGGCATGTTTATAATCTAGAGATTGCTTCCAAACACTATCTCGATAATAAATATATATGGAGGTTGGAAGAGGCTCACAGATATTCATGTAAGTACAAATCCAAACATATGATGTGTACATTCCTCTCTTGGTATCCTTCGATACTTTAACAAAGTTTCTGATCAAATTTCTAATTCCTTTAAGGTTTTCCTCCTCCAATATTCCCTGGGAAGAGAAAAGAGACAAACCCACACCTAGGAAGCAAGGAAATCAAATTCCTTCTTTAGATTATACTTCTCCTTCCAAAGTCGCATGAAGAGTCTTGCATTGTTGAAAAAATATGGTTCTCTTTCAAAAACCTTCTATCTGTCTTCCAATATGGAGAAAAGCTCCAATTCCATTTGACCCTAAAGGTTTCATTTATTTTAGATCCACCCAATTAGAGCCTTTTCAGAGGGCCATAATCCAATAAATTTGTAGATCAAAGAGTGATCCTCCATATATTGAATATATTCTCTAATCTTGCTATATTTAACTTCATATTTTGGATCTTGCACTACTTTTGGTAGGTGACACCCTAGATTTCTAGTTTGCCACAATACACCCAATGGAAGATTTGCTATGAAACTAGAAAACCTAGTTCGTCCAACTACTCTATGAAAAAAGGTGTAAAAACTGAAGAGATTGAAAAAGAATACCAGTAGATCCATAATCATTATGAACTCGTGAAACAATATGGCAGAGCCAAACTTAAACAACTCTATAAAAAAAAACCTGAAAATTTACAAAAGGGAGCAAAACCCTTGAATTTTCATACAATCAAAAGAAAGCTATCAAGAGTGAATCATTAACTAGTCTCATTGAGATACAAACAAACGAGGAAAAGAAAAATAAATCAATTTTGACATTTTATATTAGAAAAGGGAATAACCAAGAGTGAAATATATCTTATACTCATGACCACGGCTTTCCCTTCATGAGTGGCAAAGACAACCATCCATTGGAACTGGTGCTCTTTTCGCGAAGTATTGTAAGAGGGATACCCCAATTTATACACATTTTGCAAAAGAGATATGCGCAGGCTCGGCATCAATTTTGCTTAATTTGGAACCAACTGGGTAACCCTTGAAGATCGACAAAAGCAGAAGTTAAAATAACAGATTAGCTTAATCCTTATTTTACATATGTGCTGGTAGCGTACACTTCTAGAAAGAAGAAGTGAAGAGAAATGGAAGGAGAAAAAAACAAATCGACTGAATCTTTCCGTTTTAAGTTTATCTGATGAAGTATAATTCACTCCATTTATTTGGAAAAACAGTTGGGATTTACAACATGATTCGCAGGTTGTGAAACCATGGCACATCAACAAATATATAGTAGATTTAGTTTTGCAACAATAAGAAGATTGTTGCGTATTACACCAACACTAACAGCAACCTAAGCAGCAGATATAGAGTTTATTTCAAGAAGAAGCAATTTGAGGTTGGAGTTAATCGGAAGCCGAGTCGTAGGAAGCTTCATCATCTAGAGCACCTCGGCCTTCGCTGATTTTATCTGGCTTCACCTGACGGTGCTGCTCCACATACTCGAAGCACTCTCTCAAGATACTGAGTATCTGGCTGCGAGTGTCGAAATCGTTACTGCTCACAATTGAAGCACTCTTGTCATCGCGACGATCTACCACATAATTCTCTATGCAATGAACAAAATCTGTCTCGGCTTCCAGAGCAACGCCTCTTGTGAGAACCCGCAGGTCTATGGACGCCTTCTGCGCTTCTTTCTTGTGCGTCAAGACCACCACCAAGTTAAGTCCTGTAACACATCAATATTTTGATCAAATCTCGGTAACATTGGTAGCATATTGTCTCGTGTGATAATTGTATTTATATATGAAAAGTTAATATTTATTTTTGAATTATATTTATATATAAAAAGTTAATATTTATCTGTCAATTAATGTGGTTTTAGTAAATTTATCTTAAATTAATTAATTAAAGAAAATACTATGTCTACTATGTTGAGCTTAAGTTATGATAACTACCCATATTATTGTAAGAAATGTTATTTAAAAATTGTCGAATATCAAATTTCAATAGTTCAAATACAGCGATATCATAATTAAAATATTATTTATTCTTATTATTTAAAATAATATATAATAAAATTTAAATAAATTTATAATTTCAATTTTATTTTTATATTATATATTTTAATTCGGCAATGATGATATTTTATGGGCAACTGTTTTGATGTAGATGTGCTTGCTACATTTACCAACCATTTATTTTAGGACTTACTAATTATGATTTATAATAATTGTACCATATATTGTTTATACTAATTATTAAAAATATTATAAAGATAGTCTTAATGATAGATTGGATAATAATTTGTTTATTTGTGACCATTGTTATTATCATTTTAAATCTATCTTAAGTACTGATCTAATATGAGCCCAAAGGGATCAAATTTCTTCAAGTGCAAAAATATTGCCCTCTCTGTTTATATATACATATATTAATCTTTTATTGTGTAAATTGGATTTTTGAATATTATATAGAGTATATAACTTAAACTTGTCACTCAAAAAATAATTTTTGGATTTTCACAAAAAAAACTAACTAAATATACAGTAGTAAATTTTGAGACAACAAAGGTTTATCCATAAAACAATTCTTTTTTTTTTTCTTTGTTTGTATATATATATATATAATTATATATAATTCACATTTAATTTTTTAATAATATGTGCAATCCGGCCACATTAAAATGTCTTTATTATTAATATATTTTTGGTATATTGTTACATTTAAATATATATGATTAGCCACATTAAAATTTGAGAATTGAATTAAATTACAAACCCTATACTATTGTTATGGAAGTACCCAATATTTTTTTTTTGTTTTAATTTTCATTATTTTCTCTTTGACATTGAATATTTACATTAAATATTTTATTTGACGTTTATTTTTTTTCTATATGCATAGATATATATGAAGTTGATATCAGCATAAATTAGTTAACATATATCTTTAAATAATTTATTTAGATCTCTGGTTGAAATAATTTTGAAAATAACAAGATTTAAACATTTTATTCACACACTTTTTTTTATTATTTCTAATTACTTTAGATAAAATTAACAACTAACAAAAAAATTATAACATATTCATTTTTGTTTTCTATTATAATTAACTTTTCTTTTCTACTTAATTTTTTATTTTTATTTTTATCAAAATTTTGTAAAACTCAATTCCTGAAAAACTTTTATCCCACAAATAACTCCCCTCAAACTCCTCTTTCCTAACCTGTAAACCAATTTATCTCCCCTCAAACTCCTCTTTCATAAAGTGTAAACCAATTTAACTAAAAGTTTTTATCCCACAAATAATTTTCTTTCACAAGTTAAATGTTATGTGAAAGTAACTTGTTATGTGAAAGTAGTTATAACAGATTGAGTGTTTTCAAGTCCTTGTAAATGCTTTTTTGATGGATTCTCCTAACTGGTTGTTCGGGTGTCCTACTGGGTTAGGAACCGTAATAAACTCCCAACAAATTTATCAGAAAATTCTGAAAAGTTGCCCCGTTTTATTTAATGCAATAATTTAGAGAAATAAATAATAACGTACAGTATCAAAGTGATCATGGCAACAAACATGCATCTCTGTATATTTCTAAACAAAATTAAGGAAATAATGCAACCCATATCATGAAGTGTACCTTCCTGTCGAATAATTCTCGCTATTTGCGGCAAGAGATCGGAAGCAGGTCCTCCCATATAAGAACCCCCGGCTTTCATCACCAATATCACACACTCAGGCACTGGGTAAACCTTCCTCGGCTTGGAACCATCGCCTAATTCTGATACTTGAGTTCCTGCATCTAGCCGACCCCTTAAAACGGATCTGATTGTTTTTTCATCGATATCGCCGGAGGTTGACAAGCATGGAGCATCGATAACGTTCATAAAATATTTTGGGCTTCTCATAAGCGTATTCCTCATTCTAAGCACTCTGGGTTTATTCGTATTATTATTTTTCTTAGCTCGCATTACCAGTGGACCTTCCTCCTTGTAAAGAACTCTGAACATAGTATTCACAAAGGAACTCAGACCATGGTTCTGAAATCCGAGAACCAGCACGGTAACCGGACGTTTGGAAGTCGCCAAAAGCCTAGAGGCTGCATCCCTGATTTGTCTATATTGTTCTTCTAAGATATAATCCCTAATTTGTTTATATTGTTCTTCTGAGATATTATCCCTCTTCACCTTATTGTACACTAATGAAGCAACAGCTGCAGCAGCGGCCGCTGTTCCTAACAGCGGAATTAACATATCCGTTTTCATTTCTTCTCTTTTTTTGGTTTTGGTGGGCTTAGGTAATAGTTTCTTCAGTGGGTATGGCCTAGTGGGTATGGCCTAATGGTTAGGTAGGGAGGTTTAGGGTATACTGGGTATGGTCTAATAGTTAGTAAAGAGGTTTAGGGTATCCTGGGTATGCTCTAATAGTTCGGTAGGGAAGTTTAGTCTGGATTTAATTCCAAACAAAACTGATTGGGAACTTCACTTAATTCCAAACAAATTTTGTAACTCAATCTCAAACTATCTATAACTTTGGCCTAGCTGCTCTATCTACTCACACTGGTCTAAGAGAATGGCATATATTAATAATTCTGATAAGGAGATTGCATTGATAATTCTTACTCTCTGAGTTCTAAGAGAGTGGTATATATTAATAATTCTGATGAGGAGATTGCATTGATAATTCTTGCCCTATTTCACCGCGAAGAATACAAGGTATAGATGCGATGTTGAAAGCGAAAGTTATGCTGTTTATTCCTTTTACTTCTGCTCCAAGCAAGCATAAACGATTCCAAAGTTTACTGATTCTGTGACGAGAATATTTTTAAATGGTTCCTGATACTGCAAGAGAACAGCTTATTTTTTATAACATTAAAGGTTTCGTAAGGTATTTAAACACGGTAGAGCTAAAGTCGATGCCTAGAGTCCGAATGGAATACAAAAACTCTGGAGTTCAGCTTTGGGTGTGAGCAAGTTACCAAAAGGTGAATTCTAAGAAATAGAAATGGAATAAGATAAAATATTTAACTTCGTTTCCGTGCTTTCCTCTATTAGATTTTTAAAATATTCCGAAATCCCTGCGTTTGAAGATGAAAAAATTTCTGAACAAGCCGAGTTGCGGAGCAACGAGTCCCTTCCCAAGTATATGTTGTGCCATAATGGTGCTGCTATCAGTGGATTTTGTAATGGGTTACAGTTAGAAGAAGGTTAGAAGAAGGTTTAGAAACCACTATGGAAAGTAATGCACCTAACTTACAAAATTTTAAGCACCAAAATCCAGTACATCTTTTACTCTCAAACACATGACTTCTCTTTCAGAGTTTTATGGGATATTGTGTGCATGTCATTCAATTGTAGGCTTGATATTTTGGGGTTTAGCGGATGGTCTAATAAAAGCTAAAATGTGGGCGAGGAAGTTTGAGGTTGGGATCCTCGAGCAACACCATATTGACAGATTTAGACTTTTACGTTTGACCATTAGTTTGGCTAGAATCCATGACACCATCACTAGTGGCACCACAATTATTAATGGACCTATTTGAATGGTGATGACAGAATAGAAGAAGGTTTCTTTCCAAACACTTGGGCAACTTGGTGCATCCCAAGGGCAGCTTAAATAGCCTCATCATCATTACGACATTTGAACTTAATGTCCCCCTCAAGAGTTAATAAAAGGTTCAATTAGTTTGAATTGAAACATTTTATGGGCACTAGAGGAAGCATGTAGAGGGAACCTCCATATCTTCACATATTCAACATAGAAATGATTGGGCTTAGTGAGAATGAAGTCTATCCCTCGGCAACAGCCAAAGGGCCTAAGCAACATAAATTGTTGTGATCCTTCGGGATTTTTGTATAGTTAGGGATTTAGTTATAAATTAGGTATTTCTAGTTATAAATGTTTCAATGATTGTTTTCAAGTATAAATGTAATCTTCATTGAATGAATTAATACATAAATCGCAACATTTGAATCAATGGAATTCTCCAGACTTCTTATCAGTGGTATCAGAGCCTCGATCGAACTCCGATGAACCAGAATGCCTAGATCCTCCATTGTTGTAAACCAGCGAAGAAGATGTGCTTGCTGACCTGAATACTTAATTGTCAGTAGTATTGGTAGAGACGTGCCCTGGTAGTGTGTGTAACAACATTGGTGGAGTCAGAAACATAACAACATTGGTAGAGGTGTGCTTTTTTTTTCCTGTAAGATAATACACAAAATATTAAAAAAAAGGGAAATTTATGTTGTAATGATTGAAACATTATTTTTTTAAAAGAATTTTGTTCCTGTAATCATAACATTGTTTTTTTAAGAATTCTGTCATTATCTGAAAGAAAAGATGAACTCCTCAGTATCTTTAATTGGGATTGTTCTGTCTGGAAAGGAAAATTACCAGGAAGGTTAAAAATACACTTATTTTTAATGATTTGTGGGATGGAATCTGTGAAGGAAAAGAAGGGAATTCACCAGATCAGCGAGATGAGGAGAAATAGTTAGCAATCTGGCAAAGTATTGTTAAAAATGCCTATGCCTTAATTTCCACTTCAGTCTCAGAAGAGGTAAGCAGATACATTGTTCATAATAAACAACATATGATGCCATAACAAAACTAAAAGAGCTTTATGATTCACATTCTAAATTTGAGATAATTCAATTATTGTTGAAGTTATTTAATTTGGAAATGAAAAATAATGATCCTCTAAAACTTTCTTTTGAAATTAAAGCCATCAATCATGAAATTGAATCTACTGGAGTTAAAGTTGATCTGCAACTCACTGCCTTTATAAAAGCTCTTTATCCTAGTTATTAACACTACTTGGAATTTCACAAAGCTAGTGGGCAGTGAAAAGATTTAGGTTTTGATAGATTAGTAGGGAAAATTGTAGAAAGAGAGAAGGCTTTTGGAAAGAAAGAAACATCACATAGTTCTAATACTGAAACCCTATGTCTTGCTCAAAAAGACCAAAAACCTCAAGAAAAATCTGAAAGAAATACTAAGGGTAATAGAGGTTGAGATAGGAAGAATTATAGAGGCAGGGGGGCAGAAATATTTAGGGAGATAAACAACAGAATGATAAAAAAATAAATTTTCATGATAAAACAACTATAAAGTGCTTTAGATGTGGTAAAATTGGACATACAGCTGCAAATTGTAGAATTCCCTAGGAGAAAATTAATGAAAAAAGAAAACAAATTCTTGAAAAGAAAGATTATCTAATTCTAGAAAAATGACAGTATTTTGAGAATGCACATTATGTTGTTTCTCATTGTAATTTTCATATGGAAGATATATTTAGTACCCCTTTTCTTCATGGCATGGCAGTTGGATTTTAGACACAGGTGCCACTTGTCATATGACCTTTAGAAGAGATTTGTTTGAACAATTCAATGATAATATTGATGGAGTAGTGTATTTTGTTGATAAGTCTCAAATGAAACCATCGGGGATTGGTTCTATTGAATGATGTTCTTTACATTCCTCAGTTCCAAAGAAATTTATTATCTCTTGTACAAATAAGACAACAGGGACATTCCATCCACATATTTGATGGTAAAGTGGAAATTGGTGTAGAAGAAGATAAATTGTTGAATTGAAAGGTGTGTCATTTGTTACATTGAACACAAATTATTTGGTTCCACAAAATGATACTTTGTCATCTTCTTTATTGTGGCATGCACACCTTGGTCATATTAATTATGAAATTATTAGAATTATGAGATAGCATGGGATTAAAGAACTTCCAACAGTTCCCAGAAAATTGACCCCATGTAATGATTGTATATTGGGCAAGCATCACAAACAATCTTTTTAGAATTCTACTTCTTGAGCTACAAGAAAATTAAGTCTCATACAGTATGATTTGTGTGGACCTATGCTTGTACCAATTGTGAATGGAAATAAATACATACTGACTTTTATTGATGATTATTCGAGGATGTGTTGGGTTTATCTGCTTAAGGAAAATCCACAAGTTTTTGATGTGTTTAAAAAAATTCATCTCTTGATTGGCACTATAAGAAGCTCAACTAAATATTGGTACTATAAGAACTAATAATGGATAAGAGTATGCTTCACATGTCTTTGAAAAATATTTGCAAGAGAATGACATCAAACACCAGACCACAATACCATATAATCCTCAACAAAACAATGTTGTAGAACAAATGAACAGAATATTGCTTAATATGGTAAGTTCAATGATGTTTTTTAAGAATGTAAAATTGATGTTTTGGGGAGAAGAAGTGCTCTGCGTAGCATATGTTAGAAATCGATGCCCATCCTCTATCATTAACAATAAAACTCCATATGAAATGTGGTATAATCATCTTCTTGCTGTTAAACATTTCAGAGTTTTCGGTTCTCAATGTTCTGCTTTGATTCCTAAACAATAGAGGACTAAGTTGAGTGAACGGAGCAGAAAATGTATTTTTTTAGGTTATTCTATGACTTCGAAGGCATACCGATTATATGATGAAGAGAACAAGAAATTTATTTTGTCAAGAGATGTAATTTTTCTTGAATCTGATATAGATTCCCTCACTGTTGATAGACAACTTAATCAAAATAGAAAAGTTTGTGCCTCAAAAGTTTTATCATGAATTAGATAATATACTTCCACATCCTGAAGGGGGATACCTATATTAGATCAGTCTATGGAGTTTCCTTCTCTCAATGATGATAATTCTGCTATTGATGAAAAATTGGTTGATGCAAGCATTTCTACAGACATGATAGGGACGAAAACAGAAACAGAGTTGACAGGGACTGAAATGGCAAGAACCGAGACAAATGAAGAAGATGAGAAACTTCCTACACAGCCTTTGCGAAGATCATCTCGTATTTGAACATTTCTGAAGAAATATGATGAGTTTAAGACTGGAAGTTCCTCATGTATCTATTCTCATTGTGAATTTAACTTTTCCATGGATTGCGAACCTACTTGTTTTGAAGAAGCTACTAGTTATGATAAGTGGAAAGATGTAATGCAAAAATAATATGATGCTCTCATAAAAAATGGCACATGGAGGCTAGTGGATCCTCCTGTTGGCATCAAACCTATTGGTTGCAAGTGGATTTAAAAAACTAATTGGCATCAAACCTATTGGTTGCAAGTGGATTTAAAAAACTAAGTATAAAGTTGATGGTTCACTAGACAAACAAAACGCAAGACTTGTAGTGAAGGGATATGCACAGAAAGAGGGTATTGACTATACAAAGACATTTTCTCCTACAGCTAAATGGGGCACTATTAGATTTTTTTTGCTATTGCAGCTGAGAAAGAATGGAAAATTCATCATATGGATGTAAAAAATACTTTTTTAAATGGATATTTGAAAGAAGATGTTTACATGTTTCAGCCATAAGGTTTTTCCATTAAAGGGAAAGAATAAAAGTTTTACAAACTAATGAAGTATTTGTATGGCTTGAAACAACCGCCACGAGCATGGTATGAGAAACTAACTGAACATATTCTAAAGTTAAATTATAAACATTTTGACCTAGATGATGCAACTTTTTTCGTTAACAAAGTTGGAAGATCAGTCATATAGCTAGTTGTATATGTTGATGATTTGATGATCACAGGAAACAATGATCAATATATATACCATCTATTAAGAAGGAATTGAAAATGGTTTTTGATATGACAAGTTTAGGTTTACTTCATTATTATCTTGGAATTGAATTTGATCAAAAAACACAAAATATTTTCATCTCTTAGAAGAAGTATGTTGGTAAGTTATTGAACAGATATAGTATTATGGATTGTAATCATGTTGCTACACCAATGGAGAAGAATTTGAAATTTACTTCAGAAGAAGGAAAATCATTTGAAGATCCAACAAAGTATAGGAAACTTGTTGGAAGTTTGATTTATTTATCTATTACTCGTCCTGGTATAACATTTATTGTAGGAATACTTTCCAGATTTATTTATCATCCTTGTGAGGGGTATTGGGTAGCAGCAAAAAGAGTACTGAAATATTTAAATGGAACCCAAACTTATGGCATCAAATATACCAAAGTTTTAGACTTCCATCTTGCTGGTTATTCAGATTCCGATTTTGATGGAGATAAAGAGAATGTAGTCTCTACTTCTGGCTATTTGATGAATCTTGGATCAACAACCATCAGTTGGAGATCACACAAACTATTTGTTCTTTTTGATTCTACCACTGAAGCCGAATATGTTGCAGTAGCTCAAGCCACTAAGGAAATCATTTGGCTTCGGAAAATACTTGAAGATTTGTAGGAGAAACAAAAAGATTCAACTCCTTTATTTGTTGACAAATCTTATGCAACTCAATTGGCCAAGAATCCAAAGGTTCATGATCAAACCAAACATAACAATGCCAAGTATCATTTGATTCAACATCATGTAGAGGCCAAAACAATTCATCTGACACATTGTGCAACATCAAAACAAATTGCAGATATCTTTACTAAAGCATTGGGATGTGAAAAGTTTGAAAAATTTAGATCTTTACTTCGTATGTCAGATGTCTGTTCAGATTAAGGGGCGAAGTGTTGTAATCCTTCCAGATTTTTGTATAGTTATGGACTTAGTTATAAATTAGGTATTTCTAGTTATAACTGTTTCAGTTATTGTTTTCAAGTATAAATGTAACCTTCATTGAATGAATTAATACATGTATCACAACATTTGAATCAATCGAAATCTCCAGACTTCTTATTAGAAATTACCAAATTCTAGTCTATAATACTAGTCTAGAACAAAACCTTCTAAGGTCCTAGGAAATTACATTATCATGACAACATCCCAATCCATAAATTTCCACACTTCATTGGCATGGTCATGTGATAAATAGGGTTTTCCTTGCCATCATACTTGGGGGGTTTAGGCAATGGTCTAGGCAACTCCGTGTCTTTGATCCCTCCATCCAAGGGTTCTTTGATCTCGTAATAGAACTGTGATTGGTGTCACTTCCCCTTCCCTTGACACTGGGCCTTTTTATTTATATTTATCTCAAAAGTCACACTCTCTAAATCGAGTATAATACTTTGCTCCACAATCATGAATGTGAGAGCTAAGATCTCACTCATCAAAAGCTAGAAGTATTAGGTCTTAGTTATTAACAGAAACTATTGCTTCTAAATCAAGAATTATTAAAGCCTTAATTAATAAAATGCCTTGGATTATTCGTGAAAAAAACCTCTACAGGATAATAGCTCTCTTTGGCCAACTCTACTTACTTTGTCTCTGACTTTGCACTCTTCACTGCTCCATCTACTTCTGGATCTACAGAAAAATTTATCACATAAACCATTGGCTATGCTATACAAGAAGCGATACTAGAAAAAAAGCTACTGTGTCTGGCTCTATTTCTCATTTTTGTCTTGTTGCTAGTATATATGACCCTCGATCTACTGGTGGTGCTAGGATTGAACCATTTGACCTAGTTGCTTCACCACTAGTATCTTAGTAAGTTCCAGTTTCAATTGTTGTCCCACCATTCAGTGGCATTAAGAAGTAGAGGTGCAATCTGCAAGAAATGAAGTTTACCTCATTTGGTTAGTGACGGTGAGATGGGGATTCTAAAGCTGGCGTTTTCACCACCCAAAAAATAACGAATATGAATATGGTTATGTACCATTTATCAGTAGAGACATAACGTTGTTCACCAAATACTCATACAAACTAAAAGAAATATTTAATAATGTAAAAAAATATTCAAATTAAATTCATAAGTTGTTATTGATTATATAAAAGCATAAATATTAACTCCAAGTACATACTCTCAATTTCAATGCCACTGATTCTTTTAAATCATAAATAGGGGTTGTGTTATATTATTTCCATGACTAGCCTATGTAGTTAACCGAGGGGGTTAGAGGGGGGACAGAGCCCCCCCTTTGCTGTGCTGATTATGCAGCGGAGGGGTCACAGGGGGGGCGGTAGCCCCCCTATCCAGGAGGTTTGAGGGGGGTGGGTAGCCCCCTCTATGGGGTCCGGGGCAGCACCTCGAGGAAAATTGTTTTTGACCCTATATTAGGTTGTGCAGACCTACCTATGGTTTTGTGCACGGTTTTCACACATGGTTTTGGACGGGATGGTTTTCGGTCCATGGTTTTGGACGCGATGGTTTTCAGTCCATGGTTTTGGACGCGATGGTTTTCGGTCCATGGTATTGAATGTTTTGGCATGTATAAATATGTATTATAACATTGAAAGGAACATAATGAAAAATCAAGCTAGTAGTCTCGGTTTTGGGATCCAGGGGATTGTTTTATGTGTTATGCTCTCGCATTGTTTATTTTCTATGTTTTAGAATTTTTATGCAGGTAATTTATGTACGGGGTTAGACCCTACATTTAGTATCGAAGCTGCTTTGGCTTCAAGGGGACGCCTTTCTTACTGAGGGGCTTTGCTTGGGCTTGTGGTAGAACCTGTTCAGTGGGAGATTTGCAGGATCAATTATGGTGGTGAAAGAAGATGGTGAGCAGTGGAAAGATAGAGATCAAGAAATTTAATGGTCAGAGTTTTGAGTTATGGAAACTCAAGATGGAGGAATTGTTGGTGGATAAAGATCAGTGGATCATGGTAGATCTGGGTACTAAACCAACGGGAGTGTCCGATGCAGAGTGGAATAAGTTGGATTAGAAGGCAAAGAGCACAATACAATTGTGTGTCTCAGATTTAGTATTGCTGGATGTATCAGGGGAAGATACGGATAAGGCTTTGTGGGACAAGTTAGGAACTTTGTACCAATCTAAGTCTCTGGTAAATAAATTGTTCCTATGGAAAAAGTTGTATAACCTGACGATGAAAGATGGAGACTCGGTGACACAGCATCTGAACGCATTTAATATTGTGGTAAGTCAGTTATTATCTATTGATATTAAAATTTCATATGAAGATAAGCGCATCAGTTTGTTGTATTCTCTATCAGATTCGTGGGATATTCTGGTTATTGTAATAGGTAGCAATGCAACTTCCTTGCAGTTTGATGAAATAGTCTCATCCTTGTTGATGGAGGAGATGAGACAGAAAAATATGGAGAGTCAGAATGGTGATGCATTGTCTATGAGGACGTTCGCAAAACATAAACAAAAATAAGTCATCGATTGGGAGATCTAAATCTAGAGGGAGATCTAAATCTCCAGGAAACCCTGTAAAGGGGGTTTGCTAGAAATTCAGAAAGGAAGGGAACTACAAAAGGGATAATAAATCTAAAGCTTTTGACAAAGCAAAGGCATCTAATGATGCTCCTTTTGCAGAGGAAAAAACCACCTCAGATGAAGGTGGGGATGTGTACTTGGCTTCTTCAAGTACACATGTAGATCATGAGGCATGGTTGATTAACTCAGGTGCATCATGGTGGTGATTCACTCCCCATAGAGAGTGGTTTTGTGAGTATGAGAAATATGATGTTGGTGATGTCTTCTTAGGGGATGATAGGAGGGCTAGAATCATTGGTCGCGGAAAAGTAAAGTTGAAGTTGCAAGGTGGAAGGGTTAGAACACTTTCGAGTGTTCTTCATATTCCTACATTGGCCAGAAATATGATTTCTGTAAGCAAGCTAGATGATGCAGGTGTAAAAATAGTATTCAATAAGGATACCTACAAGATGGTTCAAGGAGAACTGGTATTGATGTGGGGAGCTTGGATTGGAACTTTGTATAAGCTGCAAGGTAGCACTGTTGTTGATGGGTGCAACAGTTCTATGGTTCTTGAAAGTGGAGCATAAAATCTAGTGGTCTCTGGAGAAACGACCATGCTATGGCATCAAAGGTTTGGAAATATTGGAGAGAAGGGCCTTCGAATACTTTATGGTAAAGGTATGGTAGAAGGTATGACTAATAGCTCTCTGGATTTTGATTTCTGTGAAAATTGTGTATATGGGAAATATAATCGGGTGAGTTTCCTCTCT
>APFE031465880.1:2509-14837 GCA_000404065.3 Pinus taeda | reverse complement strand
CCTTCCTCATATCGATTTTTGGAATATGGTGGGTCTTCGATCCAACATTAGAGTCTATGGAATCATGATTAACATTTCTTTTGTTCTCATCATGAGTTTCCTTTACTACCCTTTCACCCTTAGTGACCCTTTCTTGTAGCAACTTATTCATATTTATCTTCAATTCTTCCATGTCTATCTAAGAAATAATCTGTAGTGGCACTATAAACTACAGAGGCAGAATACATGGTAACCACTCATGCAAGCAAGGAAGGGGTTTGTTTGTAGAGATTGTATTCAAGTATGGGTTTAGTACAGGGAGCTATATGGATAGACTGTGACAACCAAAGTGCAATTTTCTTAGCAAAGAACCCCACATATCATTCAAAGACAAAGCACATTGATGTTCAGTGTCATTTTGTGAGGGATATGATATAAGAAAAAAATAATTTCTAGTAAAGGTGGACACTTTGAAGAATATTGCAGATGCATTGACAAAATCTGTGAGCTTTGAGAAGTTCTCTTGGTGTAGAGAGACAATGGGCATTTCAGGGGTGGAAAAATGACTAAGCTCTCTTGTGGCCCCCTATGGAAAGAAAACAACAAGTGGGAGAATGTTGGGTTGTGTTATATTCTTTCCACGACTAGCCCACTTAGTTAACTAGGGGGTTAGAGGGGGGGCATAGCCCCCCTTTGTTGCACTGATTGTGTAGTGGGGGGTCACACGAGGTTTGAGGTGTACCTATAACCCAAATTTATGGGGTCTGGGTTAGTGCCCCAAAATTTTTTGGTTTTGGACACTATGTTAGGTTGGCAGACCCACCTATGGTTTTGTGCATGATTTTCACATATGTTTTTTGGATGCGAGGGTTTTTCGATCCATGGTATTGGATGCTATGGTTTTTGGTCCATGGTTTTGGATGCTTCCGCATGTATAAATATGTATTATAACATTGAAAGGAACATCATGAAAAATCAAACTGGTAGTCCTGGTTTTGGGATCTAGGGGAAATCTCTATGTATATGTGTTTTATGTGTTATGCTTTCGCATTGTTTATTTTCCGTGTTTTAGAATTCATATGCAGGTAATTTCTATAGGGGGTTAAAACCTACAGACCTACATGATGAGTTGTATAGTGGGCACCACTTTGGCGAATGGGAATGGTCCTCACCTCCGAGCTATGAGCCCAACTAAGCTGGTTCCCAATCATCCTTGCTAATCCCTTTATGATGCAATATAAACTTCCAAGATGATACCTTTGGGCCACGTCACCTTCCCTTCCTCCAATAGTGATAAGGGGAAATATGGCATGCCAATACCAAGCTTCCACGACCAGGGTTCTACCATTCCATTGGAAAATTAGTTACTTCATAAAAGCCATAAGTTAGGGCTCTCGCCTAACTCTGCTACAACACTCCTCTATGAAGAAATTTATTCATTCAAGCATGGTTCCATTTACGAATTAGATATAGTGGTTCTACGTACATTTGGACCTTCATCAACATTCCACCATTTTCAATATGGTTTTCTAAGGAACCTATTGGTTATATCCTCTTGAACTTAAGCTAAAGTCACTGCAATGAGTTCCCAACCTTCATATATTCCTTGTATCAGGACATGGAATTCCAGGCATACTCACACTAGTGATATTTTGGCCACCTTATACCAAGGACTTGCAAAGAACTCTCAAAGGGCCTCTATCTCTCCTGCTACATGATGGGATCACCATGCTTCTAAGTAGTCCTACAAGCAACCCTAAGGTGCCACTCAAGGGTTTCAAGGGAATTTCCTATTGGCAGTAACACACAACCATCAACATCAGTGCCCCTAGGGTGAGAATGCATGATGCTAAAAACGTAAGGCTAGTAACGACTTCATGTAAATATTATAAGTTATTATAATTAAAGGAGAAAATAATCCTCGACAACAACATATTACCCTAATAAATTTCAATATGGGCTTAATTCCAGTGCCTTCAGCACATTATCCACAGACCTTGTCAAGTAGGTTATCTCCAATGTAACCATTTTTCATATAATGGAAGGATTAATATATGTAATATTGTCATGGTTGAATCTGGTTCTTATGAACCATTATGATGCCTTTAAACATTGTACATTTTATTATTCCTTATGCATAGCAATAACATAATGATGTATTTCATAAGACATAATAGTTCAAACTAGAGATGCAATATACTAATGTTCATCACATTTATAAGCACCATTCCATTCCAAAAATACAAACACATGCTCATTACTAATATAAGCACCAATCCAATCCAGAAATGCAAACACATACATGCATTATCATTTAGGAAAATGAAAAAGAGCACTTATCTTGTAATTTTCAGGGCAACTGAGTCCAGGACAAGGACTCTCCACCCAACCGTAGACAGTTGTAGCCAAGCTCACTTATAGTTGTCACCCCTGAGTGAGATTCTAGGGACTAAGGGGCTTGCTAAAAGAATTGAAACAACAACTTGTAGCTGAAACATGGAATCCAAAGGACCTCCTTCCTCCATGCATCAACCACTCAATAATCAATTAATATACAAGGAATCTAGAGGCCAAATATCTTCACCCTAAATTTTTCAAGTAAATTGATTTCACTCCATGTATCCCCTCCGCATAAGGAAATGATTATGGATTTCAAACCTCTGTGGTTTGAATCTAACCCACAGTATTAACCATTTCTTTAATCAATGTTTCAAATCCCAATCGGGATCCATCATCAGGACAAACTTGAATGAAGAAAGAAGAAGAGCTTTAATGAGGGTTTAAATAGTATTTAATAGAGATATGTCTACTAGTATATGTCGGCATTGAAGGTCTGTAGCTCTTCTTGCTATCTTCACCCTAAATTTTTCAAGTAAATTGATTTCACTCCATGTATCCCCTCCGCATAGGGAAATGATTCTGGATTTAAGACATGTGTGGTTTGAATCTAACCCACATTATTAACCATTTCTTTAATCAATGTTTCAAATCCCAATCGGGATCCATCATTAGGACAAACTTGAATGAAGAAAGAAGAAGATCTTTAATGAGGGTTTAAATAGTATTTAGTAGAGATATATCTGCTAGTATATGTCGGCATTGAAGGTATGCAACTCTTCTTGCTATCTTCACCCTAAATTTTTCAAGTAAATTGATTTCACTCCATGTATCCCTTTCGCATAGGGAAATGATTCTGGATTTAAGACCTCTGAGGTTTGAATCTAACCCACAGTATTAACCATTTCTTTAATCAATGTTTCAAATCCCAATCGGGATCCATCATCAGGACAAACTTGAATGAAGAAAGAAGAAGAGATTTAATGAGGGTTTAAATAGTATTTAATAGTGGTACGCTTGTTAATACAAACATTCCTCCCATGTAGCAGGATGCCATTAATTCTTTCAGAGCTTACATCACCCAAAACTTTGGATGGATACACCAACTCCAACACCAATTCCATGCTATATAACACATTGATAAATAATGTCGACACATAGGGAAATAATGCACACATGAAAAACAAGCCACCAAATTGTTCCATTAAACCCCTTCTTTTTATGAAGATGCATAGGTAATCACTGGGCCCTATCCCAATGCCATTGCATCTCACACGTATCAAATATGACTAGGAAAGTATCCTCCATTACACCCTTTTCAATGGGAATATATTATATCTACCATGTTAGACCATTGGGGAATTATTTCTTAACATTTAGATACTTAATGAGAAAGTAATTTTTTGATTAAGTGATATACTAGATACGAAGCCTCCTGGTTCCAATGTACAGGGCCTCGCTCCAATTGACTTGGATGATGAGGATCAATGACAAGGCATCCCAGTTCTCTTTCTTGAATGTTTTTAAATAGATATAGAATTATTTAAAATCATGTTTATAATTATCTAGTGCATAGTAAGTAAAAAGAATCTCAGGTGTATATGGCATGGATGGAAAAACTTATAATTTTGTGTTTATGGATGGTTTATTGTGCAGATAAGTGGCCAACACACCTGGTTTCCCACTGGGCAGGTTGAGGACACCTAACTCATGGATATATGGATGTAACCTCCTGTATTTATGAAAATTAATAGAAATAAACCACCAAGCTTACCAAAAAAATGTGATATACTAGATACAAGTTCAACTCTTACATTTTTTTTAAGGAGGTTTACATTGCATTAAGTAATATTAATATGCATTTTATCTTCATAATGGAAGAGACACCAATGAGCTCTAGCTGAAGAGAGAATAACACTTTAAATATCACAATACGCTAGGTGCATGAACAAAAGGTATTATTTTGGTTTTGATATGTTGTTACAGAATGATATACAAAGAAAACTTACATACTCTTTTTTTATTTAAAATAATAATTCTGATGTGTTTTCGTTAAAAGTTATTGAGCACATTTAATCCAAAGTTTTTAATGAAAATTTGAATGAAAGTATTGAACGCTTCACATTAAAATAAAAATGCATATTACTCACATTAAATATCTTATTTAAGAATTTTTATAGATAATCAAGCATTCATATGAAGATATTTATGAACTAAATTGTTTAACGTTTTGAATTTATATTGGTCATATATTGACTAATTTTATGAATTTATATTGACCATATATTGAATAATTTTTATAGTGATTTGGTTGATTTCAATTGTATATGAATAAAAAATAGAAATTGATAACTATTTATTCAATTTAATATGCTTTGGAGTGGGAATTGTTTTCTATCTGGCGTGAAGTTTGGCATTTTGTGCCCACAATGTTTGGAAAATATCTTATACCTTTGTGAGTTTCTCATGTGTACAAGCTAGTGGGAGGATTTAAGTAGAGAAACTAGGAATAAAAATGTATACTTTGTCCATTACACTAGTCAAAGAAACTTTTTCTACCACCATGCAAGAGTTCTTTCATTTTAGCTTAGAATAGGCTCTTCCCTATGCTTAACATTAACTATCCAACTCACTTATTATCCCCATTATATTCAAATTTAATTCATCTGATAATACAACAGTAAGGTCAAGCTTCATTCATGGGGTTGGTTGAGAGGACTCACCTAGCACAAGGAAATCATGAGTAGCCAATGCTAGAGGATTCAAAGACAGGACCTGCAACTTTATCTTGATACCATGAAGTACCTTCTACCAAGGCTAGGAGATAATAACGAGTTGTGCAAACTTGGTACAATGTTGTTGTCTTCCAAAAAAGGGGAATTGGGTTTTCTATAACATTTATTTGTAATGAAAGAGTCCATTTCTAGATTTTATGAGAAAAATCATGTTGGAATATTTGTTGCACCTCCATATGAGAACATGCAATATCAAAATATCTAGAAATTTTGCAAGCACACAATATGCACTTGAACTACTAGTTGTTTATTTTTATTGTTGATACACACATCAACTACCCCATCCTCCTTTTCTTGTGTGTATGCTAGAAATGTGGTTGATTGGTTGGATATCAACTTTCCCTTAATTGATGAATTTCATGTGCTTTTGGTAGGGAATTCCTCTCTAGGGTTTGAAGAAGAAGGGACTTGTGAAGTATCTTCTTTTCCCTTTGACCAAGGAAAATTTTAAGGGCTAAATTTTTCCCATGGGTTAATTTTCCATGTTAAAAAAAAAAGATTAGCTAATTTCCATTTTTCTAAAAATGATTTAACCAAATTCTATAGGAAAAAATTATTTTATCTTCAAAGTCCCCAAGTTTTATATAAACTATTTAAAATCCTTGGAAATTTGAACATTTTTACAAAAGTGTTGCCAAACATTTTACATTTTGAATATTAAATAATGGTAAGATTTACCAATCCTTTTACATTATAAAGTGAATTTCTATCCTTAAAATTATCCCTCCCTCTAATGAAGCTTTAGTAGATTTGGATGATGGTGTATTTCTTGGATTTGTAAATCATGGGAATCTTACTCTGAATGTTGCATGTTTCTCTTGTTTTCTTTGCATCTTTAACTATGATAATCTAAGAGATTCTCATATAATCAGCAAATATACTAATGGTTCAAATCCTTGTTCCCATTTCTTCTTAGTACATGCTTCCTCAAGTTGGGTGATTTCAAAATCATTGTTAGGAGTAGGTCACAATGCTTTAGGCCATTACACAACTACATTTTGAATGTATTCATCTATAATACAAAATAGTAAATTATCTACATATGCACTTAGATATGCATGTAGTTTCAAGAAAATGTTATGCATATCAACTTCAAATACAATAAATTCATTATACTTATGTATAATATTTTGCGAAATTTGATAAAATTTAGTAGTCTCCTATATCATTTGAGTGTATCATTGCTAAAACGATATGTTTGTGTCTTCTTCAATATTCTTGTCTTTAATTATCTATTAGACATTGAACATGGAGGCTAGAAAAGGATTAGCAACCTCTATGTTGTAAGTTCAACCTTATGGTGTTTCCAAGATATCATATACAAAATAAATAAGGTCTAGCTATAGTGAAATTCTTTACTATTTTCCTGAGCATCTATACAATCTTGAAGTAGCATGTCATCTTAATTCATTACATATATCTCTCCACTGCATGGAAAACCTCCAACATGAACTATACTCTCTAGCACTTCCAAATGAACTTTCACATCAACAATTGGCTTGTGAATATAACCTATACGTCTTGCATAGTTGAGATAACCATGCTTCATGACCCTCTCAAAGTATCATATTTCTAATACAGATAAAACCATGAAATAGAGAATGGAGACTAGATTAACCTCCCATTCCATGTGACAATGTTGCGCCTTAATGGGTCAACCCAATAGCCTTGTAATAAACCAAAAAATTCGTGCCTATTTCATGAAAAAAAACTACGATACAAACCAATAAGAGAAAGAACAAAAATTTGAGACAAATATTTACAATGAAAAAATATATTATTATTGCAACGTATGATCTCACAATTCAATGAAAACCTATTTTGGAGGAAGGTTTAGCATTATGTACATTCCCTTTGCAATGATTAGTTTATACCCAAAGTAACATTTCTTCAACTTGTCATGCATAAGAGGCCCAAAAACTAATTCAATTTTCAAGAAAGCGGGTTTTTACATAAAATAGTTCACCCATGTAATAAAACACCCCACCACTTAATCCCACTGGGATGGTTGCTACTAATAATCCAATTCTTCTTATGACTATTAGAGAGATCGTATTAGCTCCTTTTTTTTGTTTTCTCTGTTACACACATACTCACACTGCCACAATTTCCTAGCGACCACACCATCCACCAATATATCTAATGGTCACAATTCGGACAGGGAGATTGATGGTCCATGAATAGTTTCACTGGGTTAACATGCTCTCATGCTAGTATGGCAGAGGGGTGGTATAATTACGGTTCTGCCTAATGGTTCCAAGGCCTTCGTCAGACAACCCACAACACATCTGCCCATTTGATGGTTATTACTAATTATGCCCCCCCATCTCCTATACCTTCTATTGGATCTACAGGGGATGTCGCCATGCACCTTCACCATTAGATATCTGGTGATATACATCGTTCATCGATGAAGTGGCCCCACCATGTCGTCCCAACATTTTCCTTCCAGTTCTTCCCTTTGTTTCTCTTCTTACACCTCAAATGGTGGGGACCACTAAAACATGTCATTATGGTCCCTTCACCCCAACATTCTTCTAGCCAGTGCCTTTTATACTGCTAGGATGGAACCTCCAGGTCTACGTGGACTGGTGGGTGACACCCGCACACATCCTTGGAGTTTGGTTGGTGCATGTGTTATAGTGCCTTTTCATCCCATACCAACTGATCCTGACGCACTATCTCAACAATTGTTCTAGCTGCTCCTTTTTAATCAGTCTAGATGAGTCCATCCAGGACACACCATCTTTATGCTATCACCCCGACACTCTCCTCCAATGCACTCCCTTATACTTCTGAGATGGGGCCTCCGAGACACATCATCCTCACCCTAACACCACGATGCTTCACAATGACTTCCCCTTAGAAATTACAAGGTAATGGCCTATGGGATGAGCTATACTGTGGGCTCCATTCCTAACTAATGAGGATGCCCTCAACCTCCAAGATGTAGGCTTGGCTAGGCTGGTGCCTCGTCATCCCTACCGCTCCATTATGTTTCTAATTAATGCTTCCAGGGTATGGCCTCTGGGAAACATAACAAGTGGTCCATACCTCTGCACGACTCTTGCTCCTGATCAATGCACAATCATGGCACTACCATGGCATCCCTTGCTGACTCATCCCACTCCCTTCCTTATTCGATCTTGAAAATTCTTTAGGGTTGATCCATCGGGAGGACCTGTAGGTGGGTCCTTCCTGCACCAATATTTTTACCTCCAGGGTTACATGAAGTCCAACTTGTGCCAGCCTCATGTCATTCCATGCTCCTCTACAATTCCCCTCTTAAGACTTATGAGATATTTGACCTTTTTGCAGTGGTATGATCCGGATTGTCCACAGTTTTTTGTTCATTGTGTCGACGTTTCAAACCCCAAAGGGGGCCCATCATCAGGAAAAATCAGAAAGACAAATCATGACAAATAATCAATAAATAGATAAAATAAAGGTTCATAATTAAAATAATTAAAACCTAAGCTAATTTTGAATAATTAAATAATTAATTAAATATGAAAAATTTTAGAAATCAAGTGTCGACCCTTATATAAAATTAGGGTTCTTGGTTTGTTTATATCCAGATACATGGCTCCTTCTCTCAATAATTTTTCATTCATATTCTATCTTTCTGGCTTGTCCTGATGATGGACCCCCTTTGGGGTTTGAAACGTCGACACAATGAACAAAAAACTGCGGACAATCCGGATCATACCACTGCAAAAAACTTCCACAGAAGCCTAAAATCTAACATAAATTCCCTGTACGGAGGGGAAACATGGAAGGAGACCTGTCTTCTCGAAATCTTGAGGATAAAAATTGAGAGGAGAACGACTGACTTGCAATTCCTGAAACAATGTAGAAACAATAAAATTATTCCTCCTTTTGCTAAGGTTAATCATAGGTTATTTAATCATTACAATGATAAAGTATTTTTGAAATTAATTTTAGCCCTAATCAAGGGAGAAATCAGAAGAACCAAAGCAGCATTAGGCAGGCTCAATCGCTTGGCCCTTTCCACTCATCTAAAACTTACTATGGTAATTAGATTCGATCTATGGAAAATAATTGATGCGAAAGCGGACTTGAAAGCCCAGACGGAGGGTAGGATTGCCAGGGAGAGACAGTCCAGAAAGCTGGCCAAATTGGAAAAAGACTTGGGTTTAATACTAAACTCTAGTGGAAAAACCTTCAATAAAGGTAGCACAGAAACTTCCCATACTGTTCCCTCCACCAGCAGCTTAGAACGCACCTGTCCGATGAACAACGTAGACAACTCAGGTATCAACTTTAAATCGGTGAGCAATGCATCAGGTTTCAACATAAAAATGGGTAACAATGACATTAATTTGATGAATAGCGTGGACACTAACCCCAACAACGCATGTATAAACATTAATACAATGAGCATCAAGGATTTTAACATTAAAATGGGCTTTAACAACAGCGCAGGTACATCAGGCTTCAACATAAAAATGGGTAACAACGACAATAAGGACACTAACTCCAACAACGCAGTTAATACGGTGAACATCAAGAATTTTGACATTAAAATGGGTAACAACGACATTAAGATGAACAACGTGGACACTATCCCCAACAGCGCAGGTATAAACATTAATTCAATGAGAATCAAAGAATTTAACATTAAAAGGGGCTTTAACAACAACGCAGGTACATCACACAGTAACATGGAAATGGGTAACAATGACATTAATCTGATGAACAACGTGGACACTAACTCCAACAGCATTAAAATGAGCATTAACAATGTGAACAGCGTGGAACCCTACGCTATCCCTCCAGCAGCAGTGGCTCTAGCTACGCTGCCCAAAATCCCAGCAACGATGTCAACAACTTCAGCAATGTTCAACGCTATTAAGAACGTGGATATGTCTGAATTCGTTGGTAATGAGGTTGGTAAGGATCTTAACTCAATCGCTGGAAGTATTAATAATAATACCAACTGCGCTGGGGGTGATACCAGCTGCAGTAACGCATGCATCATCAACAGCTTAGATGCCAACTGCAACTTGGAGCAGGCAGGAGGTAACTCATATAATATAAATAAAAACAAGAGCGGCTTAGAAGGTAAAGAGCTTGGAGCTAAAGATAATACAAAGTATGGAATTATTAATAATGATAATGCTACAAGTGATAATTCTGGAAAAGGTAAGTTTGTGATCGGGAACCCCAGTATTCCAAACAAGCATGATAAGAGGGTTGTGAATCTCTCATCCATAATGCTTAACCCGGAAGAAATCAAAATTCTGAGCAAAGGATTGGGATTTACTGTCTCACCTAAGAACATTCCTTTTGAAAGCATCATTTGCAACATTGAGAATGGGACTCAAGGTCTTTCATCAAACAACAGGGAGATATTAAGACAGGAATGTTCCATAGCTATGTTGAAGCCTAAACGCCCGAAGAGTAACATGAATATAGAGGGACGTGAGGCTATGAGATCTCTCTGAAACAATGATAAAATAGTTGTTCTCAAAGCTGATAAAGGTGGAGCAACCGTGGTGTTAAACAAAGAAGATTACATTCAAAAAATGAATGAACATTTGAGTTGTGGAAGTTATAGAAGGGTCAAATCCAACCCTATTCCCAAGGTGATAAAGTAGGTCAAGAAGGCCATCATGGAAACCAACCTAGAGGATAAAATAAAAAAGAAGCTGATTCCCTCATGTGAAGTTATTCCTAGAATCTATGGATTACCAAAAATCCATAAGGAAGGGGTCCCTCTTAGACCAATTGTTAACACCATTGGTTCCCCTACCTATGAATTAGCTAAGTATGTAGCTAAGATCCTGAAACCCCTCGTTGGTAACACAGACTCTTTTATAAAAGACTCAACTGATTTTGCAAAACTTATCAGGGATAAAAGGGTGGATAAAGATGATATTATAGTAAGCTTTGATTTTGTATCCTTGTTTACGAAGATTCCCCTTGATGAAGCTGTCCATGTTATAAGGATGACCACCGATCCTGAAACAACAAAGCTGGTAGAAATCTATCTCCGGTCCACTTTTTTCAGTTTTCAAGATCACTATTATGAACAAATTTATGGGGTTGCCATGGGTTCCCCGCTCTCACCTATTGTCGCCAACCTATACATGGAGTACTTTGAGAGGAAAGCCCTTGACTCATTCCACTTGAAGCCGGCATGGTGGAAAAGATTTGTCGATGACACCAACATAAATTGGACTCATGGTAAGGCAGAGCTTGAAAGGTTCTTCAATCATCTTAACTCTATATCTTCTGAAATCAAATTTACTATGGAGGTGGAAGAGAATGGTAAGATCCCCTTTCTAGACGTTTTGATTAGTAGAAAGGAGGATGGTACTTTGGGTCACCAGGTCTATAGGAAGAAAACTCACACTGATAGCTATCTTCATGCTAACTCTTACCATCATCCCTCCTAGAAATCTAGCATCTTGAACACCCTAGCTATTAGGGCTTTCAGAATTTCTGACCCTGATCACCTAAAGGATGAGATTAAACACTTAACCTCTGTCATCAAAAACATTGGATACAAGGAGTGGAGTATCAAGAGAGCTATAAGAAGGGCTCAGGACAGGGCCCTCTCTAAGCGTCCCCTTGAAGACAAGAAAGAAAATCATGGGAAAGTTTACCTTCCATTCATCCATGGGACTACCGATAAGATTGCAAAAATTTTAAAGAAGAAGAACATAGACACCTAATTTACAACATGTGGAACAATAAGGCATATGATGAGTTCTGTTAAGGATAAAATTGATCGTCAACAACTAAAGGGAGTGTACAAGATTGATTGCTCATGTGGCAAGAGTTATATTGGGGAAAGAGGTCGATCTCTGAAAATAAGACTAAAAGTGCACGCGACTGACATAAAGAATGAGAGATCCTGTACATCAGCCCTTGCAGAGCACTCGTCCAAGACCAAGCATCATATGTGTTTGGAAGAAGCCAAGGTAATTGCAAGAGAGGACAACTATCACAAAAGGAAAATCAGAGAGGCCATTGAAATTATGAAATTTCCGCAAAACCTCAACAGGGACAATGGGAGTGAAATCAGTGGAAATTGGCTTCCCCTGATCAGACAAATAAACCCCTCGGGACACTTGGAAGCATAAGATCATCGAAAAGGTCTTCCATTTCGAAGGTTTGATTAATTAATTAAAGCAAATTAGTTAATTAATTTAATTAATTATATTAATTAATTAAATTAAATTAATGTT
>APFE031465872.1:25255-49551 GCA_000404065.3 Pinus taeda | reverse complement strand
CTCTCCTACTCCAAGACACTAGCCTGATCTATATTGGTGCTTCAGAGCCCTAGTAAAAGAAAATTTACTAAGTTGATTTTACTTTAAGCGTTAATTTTATGGCTTTTCTTTAAGACAAAAGGTAGTGGAGATGAAACTGATGGTGTGTAGACTCGACTCAAATCCACTAAAAAGATGCACTTAGGATGATTTACACTACTTTTCTTTTTCAATGAATTACCTAGCTAAGAGATTTGGAAAATGCAAAATTGATAAAAGAAACTTTCTTAACAGACAATCAAAGAAACAATCTCTTTATCTTTTCCAAGCATACAACACATGACCACTCATTACTTGCACGAAAATTCCTTTCTCTTTTAAAATACTTCAAATGCTACTTAAAACAAACTTTTCAAAGGAGATGTTTTTGTATTTTTTCTATTTAACAAAGAATATAACTATTCTAACAAAAATCAATCTCAAAATTTATAAAAATCTATGAAACACTCAGTCAAAAGCAAATCAAAAGGAAATTTACCTAAAAGCAAATCTAACGAGGCAAAAGCCTACAAAGATGATTCCAAGTTGTTTTACTCGGCAACAATCAAACCAAGGACCAACTCATGCAGAATCATAAACCAGTCAAAAACAAAAATCAAACTCTTTTGTTCTTTTTCTCAAGAATGAAATTCACAACTCAATCAACAACTTCTTTGAAATTCCGCAAAGAGACAACACAAAGGTAGGTTGCTCACACAGGTAGACTTTATGACAGGTCCGCCTCCTAAGAAGACTGATAAAACTAGAGAGATCCAAGGTTTCACAACTTCTAAAGCCAAAGTCACTACAAGACCAATGCAAAAATCAAACCCTAGGGCTAGAACTTCTATGAATTCCACTAAAACTCTTGACACTAACGAAACAAGTTCAGGTGAAGATCTCTGACAGGTAACCAGTAGATCTGGGCAGTAAAAACTAATTAAAGACAAAATGTAAGAGGAAAAATGGAAAAATTGGAATTTTCTCAATTTTTGACAGGGTACGCAGGCGACCTGTTCAGCCAGGTGCGGGCCCGCTCTGTGCACAAAGCTACAGTGCGTACAGGTACGCACTGTGCTCAACACAGAGGGTGCGTACTTCTGGAAAAACTAAGAAAAACTAAAATCTAATTTAACCCTAAGCTAGCCCACCCAAATACATAGTCAAACAGCCAAAAACTAGAAAACAAATGACTTTTCTCAGATCAAAGTTTCACACAAAGGAAAAATCATTCACATCAATGGAGTTCCCTAGTGGAGTCACCATTTTGTCAGGCGGAAAGAGTCAATTTTGCGGACAAAACCAACCTCCCTAGAAGCTTAAGGCTTTCTAGTGACAAACAAACAAAAGAAAATCCCGCTCTCTTATATGCATTACCCATATAAGAAATCAAAAGTGTTTAGATCCTACCTGTAGTCCAACGCTGTTGTCGTAGTCCAGCCTCGTCGATCCGGATGAGCTCCTCCTTCTCTCCGAAACCTGCATTCACTAAAAATCAAATGATTAAATAGCACCTGAATATCTCATAAAATAAAACATATTTAACATACAGACCAAGGCGTATATGAAACAACTCATAAATAACAAATTGCTGAGAAGAATGGACTTATTTGTATTAATAGGAAACAAAAGAAACCATTAGAACTTGAGCCTTGGTGTTGTGCAGGTCCCTCCCGGGGTCTGGCAAGAGTTCTCCTTTACTTTGATAAGCTCACCCACTTCCAAATGAAACAAGAAAGGATGATAATCTCTCCTCACAAGCTTCTACAAGGAAGTCCTAATTCCAGCAGCATCTACCCTTAGGAATATTCAACTTTCAACACGCCTCCCTTCTGGCCCAATGCCTGTATTTATAGTGCTCTAGAGGAAGTTAATCAGGTCCATCATCAATGGGATAAGCCCCTCTTTGGATGGGATAGCTCCCCTCTTGATGGGATAAGTTCCTCTTTCATAGGGATACATGAACCATCTGAAGGCGCTCAATACACGTCGAACAAGCTTCTAGAATGCTCTAGAAATGATCACAAGTAACTTTTTTAAGATGAAACTCGCACCTTTTGACCTTTACAGGGGTACGTACCCACCCCTTTACATACAGAGTGTACAAGTACGCAGGTATTGTGAACTTGGGTTGCGTACATGCAGGTAAGGCTGAGAGAAACTGCGTACCCAGAGATAAATAGATTTTTAAAGACTTTCTCTCTTTCTTGAAGTTTGACATGGAGAGCAGAGGTATGAGACTTGCCAAGGAGGATAGTATGACAGTTGATGGAGCCATACTAACTGCAAATAGTCATGGTGACAAATTTTAGTGTAACATCTTCCAATCATATGGACGGTTCGTTTATGCCTCCTGCGCAACGAGCTTATACGGAGTCATCATATGCTGCCACATAGTCACATTGAGTCATGCTTTTGTTCAAGGGAAGTTAGCCTGAGTCGGCCTCTCTGCGGTGTCTCTTGACTTATTTTTCAGTCGGCCATCCCTGGTTGTCAGTGCTATGTCTATAATCACATCAGTTATATTGGTTCTTTACTCGTGCCGGTTGGAGAAGGTCTCCATTGACTTCTTGCTGGCGGGTCTTGTCCTTATCGATGACGACATCTTGCTCTGAGGACAGGCCTAGAGCTGCACCCTGACCCTATTTTCATTATTGATAGGTCACCTTGTTCTCAGCATCGATCAGTATCATGGGTCTTTGACTGAGTGGTTTCCCTTGTGTTCGACATCAGCTTACATTATCACACATTGGGTTTCATGCAATACCTTGGTTTCCATTTGACCCTATTGGTGGATACCTTGCCTCTGTGTCAGCTTTCATTATTGGTTGGTTCAGAGGGTTTCTGTCGTGCGCTAGCCACATCTTGTGTACGCCAAAAACGTACTTCGATTAGGTTACTACATATTTTTCATCCGATTCCTTCCACATTATTGGCCTATGGGTTACACTCACGCTAGATTGATGGACGATGCCTTAATCCTTCCTTCTAGCAGACCTTTCCTTATCGACTTCGACTCATTGCTCTGGGGCAGAGATCTAGAGTTCATTTGGCAGTACCTTGGGGTTTGTAGTCATTAGTGACAGATCCTTCGCTATCGATAGTGAGAAACCATCATTGTCTCCTGATCGATAGATTCTTACAGGTGTTCAACTCCAGCTCATCTATTCACACTTGTTGGATTGTACTGGATACCTTGACGCTCATTATCATTATCGGTGAGTAGTCTCGCGTTTGTTAACGGTATACATCAATGACCAGTAATCAAACGATTTCTCACATGGTCGAATTTAGATCATTTATTCCCATGCTATAGAAATGTACCACGGTGGTCGGTGAAGACCTCAAGTTGTATCAACATTCATTGGTTCACTTGACAGTTTCTCCTTTGCTGCTAGTAGATACCACTTCACCTTATATGTTGCAGTCATTCATGGAAACATTTTATATGCTCGTACCTGAGTTTGAAGTGTAGTACCATCTTATTCCATCATGTTCAGTGGGTACTTTTTGGGATCAGTCTTTGATATCAATGATCCGCTTCATCCTTCAGCATCATTGACATTCTTATATGTCACATTTAGACATGTACTTGTTCGATCATGATCAGATGATCCATTATGTATTTTCCAGTCATTTATACTTGTATACTTGGTGGATCTGCTTGTGCTCGATATGCGGACATGCTGTGTTTTCTCTGAGCATGGGTATGCCCGCCTCAGACAGTGTTTCTTTCTAATCTCCTTTTGTGGCTTGGAAGGCTGAATTCTAGTGCAGTCCTTCTCAGTTTTCGAAAGATTTCCTTTCCATGAACTTGCTTAATACATTTCGTCCATCATGTACCCCTTCTGACCTCATATATTAGGGGGCATCTATTATAGCTCCAAATCTCACTCTTGAGGTTTGTGATGCTGCACTCATGGCCTAGGGAAACCCCTCCTTCCAGACCTAGTCCCAAATTTAAAAAACAGTGTTTTATTCACTATACGCAACATTGCCCTGAGCTAAACGCGTGTATACGTAGGTCTGTGTATACCCAACCCGCGTGTATGTTTAAAAACACTTAAAAAAATAAATCTCCTTAATTTCAGGCAGAGATCATGGGTTTTACCTGTTGATTACCTGTTAGTGCCCGTGGCCCCAACTGTTCCCAACGAATTCCCAACTAAAAAACTACTTTCGGAGAAGTATAAAAAGGCTTCTATGGGAAGGCCAAAGGGAGGAGAGAAGAGAGAGAAAGATTACTATGTTGAGATTTCCCTGACCAAGTTTGAAGATCCTTGTGCCTCCTGCACTTCCCCCATTCTACAGGAACCCTTGTTTCCTTGTGTGTGTTGATGATTTCATACTACTTGAGATATCATGGAGTAAGTCATGGAAGGAGTTTGTTAAAGGCTTGAGACTGGATGAATCCGAGAGATGGTTCCTTTTGGAGCCTACGAAAGGACAAATAAAGTGAAATTATTCCTTTTCTGTACTTTATTTTTCTATAATAAAAGAAACACATGTCTTTGTTCCTGATATAGATCTTCTTCATGTTATGATATTCATATTATGATTCATATGTGAACGGTTGTTTAATTGCATAACTAACTACCTTTCCTTATAATATGAAGATGGTTTCTTTATGATGTTTAGTCCATATACTGCTGTACTTTCTTGAATTGATTGTTTTGCAGGTCAAAGAAGCAAAAGGAACTCCAAGAAGGGTTTGGACCCTAGAAGGCTCTTCTCAAACGTAGGACCTTAGGTACGCTCCCTATCGTAGAGTTTGCTTATAGTAGCATTATGACTGTATGGAATGTGTGTTTCTTTGCATAGATAACCTCCAGTCTACTAGGGTATTCACCCAAGACCCTAGGGGAGTTTATCCCACAACATGTACCTGCTAAACCCATCTAGGAAGGAGAAGAACTTCTTCTGTGCCAAGCCATCTAACACTTGATCTATGAAAGGCAAAGGGAAATGGTCTTTCTTGGTGGCCTTGTTCAGTTCCCGATAGTCTACACAAATTCTCCACTTCTTGTTTTTCTTTAACACTAGCACCAAAGGAGAGACCCATTCGGTGTCAGAGATGGGGTAGATAAATCCTGCATCCAAAAACTTTTGTAGTTCTTCTTTGACAATGTCCTAAATGGCTGGACTCATCCTCCTTTAAGGCTGCCTGACTGGTTTACAATCTTCTTTAATGTAAATGTGATGAGTACAGACTCCTCTGAAGTTCTTTAGGGACTCCTCTGAGCAGAACCAACTTCAGGGATTCGGGGTCAAGTGTGCACCTGGCCCTTTTATAACTAAGTTGAAACCTTTCTTCATAGTCTTCTAAAAATTCATCGCTTCCCATGGTCATTCAGAAGATTTCTTCCTTGGTATCCTTTGACCTACAGTAGTCCCAGTATTTGTTGTTAAAGGCTTGCTGCATCTGAGCCCAAGTTGTGATGTTGTTTCTAGGTAACCCCATGAACCAGCACAACGTTGCATCCATGAGGGTAGAAGGAAACAATTTCAACTTTTGCTCATCCTCTACATAGTCATAGGTTCATCAAAGAACATCAAATTCAAACAAGAAGGTATCAGGATCTTTGGTAGTCGGTCCATGGAAGTGAGGTAAGGCTGAAGGACTTATGTTTTTCATTTTTGTGTTCCCATTGGTCTCTTAGATGGGAAAGACACCTTCTATTCTTTCCCCATTTCCTCTAACATTTCTATTTTTAGCCATGGTCTTAGGAGGAATGGTTTCTTGCTATTCTTCTGTTATATGATCTTTGTATATCTCTAAAGGTTCACCTATAGGTTCTTCTAGATCACTGCCACCAAAGAAGAGAGAAGGGTGACTTAGTGATTTGTTGGGGGTGTTGGGTAGGAATTTTCCTGAATTGTCTCTGCTCCTATGAGGCATGAAAGGAAACCTCTTTTTTTGGGGGGGGGAATTTTGTGTTTTTTTTCTGCTTGTACCTGCAAAACTGAAATGGATTGAACAATAACTTGCAACTAACTGAAATGAATCTTGTTGAAATGGAAATTGCAGAATTGAAATGAAAGCAGGAGACGACCAATCTACTTTGCTAGAATGGAAACTGCAGAATTGAAATGAAAGCAGGAAATGTCTAATCGATGCTTGCTGAAATGAAATTGTAGAATTGAAATGAAAGCAGGAAATGCCTAATCTACACTTGCTGAAATGAAATTGTAGAATTGAAATGAAAGCAGGAAATGTCCAATCTACTTTTTCAGAATTGAAATGAAACAACTACTCTACTTTCGTTGAAATAAACTACTTAGCAGAATGTTGCAGTAGAAAATAGAAGAAAATAAGTAATCACAAAATACTCTAACACTTCCCTAGCAATGGCACCAAAAAGAGTGGTGAGCTCTAGTATTACAACGATAATGCTGCAACTCCTAGGGCTTCCTTCTTTACTTTTATCAACCTGGTAGTTCATAACAAACTTGGAAGCGACGGTGTTGTATGCACAAGTACTAGCTCTTACTGCAGGTTGTCACTTGATCAACTGGCACAAGTTTGCTAGGAGCTTAAGCCAACTTATATGAGTTCTTAGAAGAATATTTAACTGCGATGAAAAGAAGTTACCTCTACAGGGGCTATTCTACTTGCAGAAAGAGAAGGAAAATTGGAATGAAACACAAACCCTAGCAAACCCTAGTTTACCCACTAACCCTACTTGTGTAAGAAAAGAGATGGAAACTAATGAAATGGGTGCCATTGATTATTGAAAAGGTAAATTTCATTTATTCAAACTACTTCTGAAGAGAAATGAGAAGAAATCATCTTTTTTTACTTTTGAGTATTTTTATGTGGAATTATTATGCTTATGATTTGACTAGTTGTCACTGTTCAGAGGTTTGGTGGCAAAGGAAGATGGAGTTAGCTTTTGTAGATGGTGAGGAAGGTGTGGAGAGGTCCTAAGAAGCCCCTAGTACCCTTCTAAAGACTTCCATTGTGATCAGACTTCAAAAAATCACTCACAGGAAGTTCTACAGGAGGCTGCAGGGGATCTACAGAAGGTTCTACGGGAGGATTTACAGGAGGAGGCCGAAAGTGGTTTTTGGAGATTTGAAGGTGGAAAAAAGATGGGAAAGGGGAAATGAAGGTTGGATGAAGGTGTTGAGGGGTTTATAACTTGTCAAGGAGGATCAGGGATGAAAGATATGGTTGGATTTGTTCAAATGGTAAGAAAACAACTTTATGGAAAAACAATGCAGAAATTAGAGCAGATTGGTGAAATGTGGTGAATGAGCTGGGGGATCTGTGAGAGGTGAGATGGTGAGGCTGTTTTATGGAGGAATGATGAGTTGGAATGTCATACAAGAGATATACAAACTTACTTCTCAAAACTGACGAAAGCAAGAACCGAAAACAGAGTTTTGTCTATCATAACCTAATTTCTGACCTAAAACCAGGAAACTGTTGAATAGTACCTTATGAACAGAAAAGCATGCGAGATAACTATGGTAAAAGGGCATAAAATGATATAAGCAACTAAATCTGAACCAATATCAACTTTTCCAAATCAAAGTATCACACTAGTAGTCGCAAGGAGGAGAAAAAAACATTGTTTTTGGTGGCAGCAGTAGTGCCATGACCTTAGATCATAGTCCCAAGGAGGGAGAAAGGAGATCAGGACTTACTATTAGCCTTTTTGGATCTTTTTCTATCATTACAGCAACTTACTTAAGCAACTTGAAGCAAAAACAACCATTGTAACCATAACAAGCAACCTAATCTAATGAAGTAAAATGAGTATATGCAGCAGAAATTAACTCATGAATGGAAACAAAAACATATAAGTACACAAAGGAAGTGTTGGGTAGCTTGGGTTGGGCCCTAACCCAAGATATTCATCCCTCTGGAAAAAAATCAGTGCTGGCTCAAAACTTCATTCATCTTCATTATCAAAAATAGCAGTTACATCACATAAAAACTGTCTCAAAAAGAGCTCAAAAATGAGCTGAGTAAAATGCTGCACAAAAGCGAGAAAATATACGAAGAACTGGCTAACCTACTTAGGCTCGAAGCCTTCTTATTTATACAAGTGGGGACTCCCAACAATCGTCATAAAATTAAGGAACTCGGCTTCCTAGAACCGAAGATAACAACAACCCTACTTGACTTGCTTGGCTGCCCCTTGGAATCATCAATGTGGGCCTTTGTACTTCGAGTTGTTGATAGAGAATTTGAGGAAGGGGTCATTAATGAAGGAGACACCCCTCCTACAAGTCCTATTCCCTATTTCCCTCAAGTTTGGCTGCCATTTGCTCATAATTTCTGTCTTTGTCCAAAATTGTCCAAAAAATCTGCAATAAACATTCATTAGACTACATGGCAAAGTGACTATGCCCATTCACTCTGTTGACATAAATATATTCAAAAATATGCAGAAAACTATTGAGAATAATGGAATAAATTGAAATAATAGGTAGAATGAGCCCATATAGTTACCCATTTCTGGGGCTCATCACCAACCCCAATGGCTTAGGTCCCTCTTATGTATTTTTATTTGTTTTTAGTTTAGAGTACTTATTAATTTCTTGTATTTCATTAGAAAATAATCCATCAAAAAATTTGTGATTTCAACTTCTACTTCATCTCTCTCATGGGAGCATGAATAGAAGGATTTACACCCACATTACAAAAATATTATGTTTATGATTTCTTGGAAGAATATTGATGTTGGTTACCTTGCTTACATGTTGTTGTTGTATCTTAGGAGTTGATTTAATGATTAGATCATATTTTTGGCATAGATTAGATTTAAATTCAACTTGCCTTTTCCACTTTTAGTTTTTTCATCTTGTCAATGATAAATCGGTATATGCATGTGATGATTGCAAGCTTGTTTGGATCTGAAGGCAAGGGCACCTTCACCATTTCCATCTTTGACTTCCTCACCTTCCCCTATGAATCCAAAATTATATCCTAAAAGTTTTGTTCATGAGATCATTTTCCTATACCACCATGAGGATCTATCCTAGTGAAAAACAAGCCTTCAAAAGGCTCTAAGCTTGGATAGGGGATTTGGCCACCCTTCATTCATTTACCTCAACTTGCATCCACCTTTCCATACCCTGAACCCATCAATTCCACCTCTTAAACTTTCTCGCAACCTTCCTCTAGCATTGTAAGCCTTCCTGTAGCAATACATGGCACTTGTAGCAGCCTCATGTAGCACTCATCTAGAAGCGTGTTTCTTCACAATTTTTTACCTTTTCTACAATTTGGACTTAGTTTAGAAGGGTGTTGACCCACAACTATGACTCCATGATTAAGGGCAACTCCTAGGCCACTCCAAACCCTCCTTTCCCTTCACTACAGAACATAATAATGTTAGTTCCCTTATCATAGATTTCGCACAAATAGAACATTGACTGACACGAAAGTGTGATCTAAATAGATGATACATAGAATCTTGAGTTATGATTTGATAGGTTAGCTTCTTGTCTACAAGTAGATTTGATACCTATATGGTTGATTGAAATATAATGTAGCTTCCTTTCTACAAGTAGTGTAGCTCTTTTCTCTTCATGAATTGATTCAATAACGTTTGAAAGTTGAAGCTAATAGCATTTACCTTTTCATAGTTAAAGGTAGCTTCCAAATTTCACCTTCATTAGCTAGTTTCCATTCTAATTTACTAGGAGGAATGGTATTGGAGCACTATTGATCAAATGTCCTAGTTGAGGGTGGCATGAGTGGAATCCCATGTACTATGCATAGAGCACTGCCACCTCAAATTTTGTATGAAACTCAGGTTGATAAATAGAGTTTAGGATCCCTTGGGAGTTGCACCACCCTTGGTGCAATACCAGGGCTCACCACATTTTGGCACCGTTTTCGGGGAGGTGTCTAGGTAGTTTTTTCGTTCATTTTGCATACAGTTTTGAAAAAGTAAAATAAAAGAAAAAGAGAAAATTTTCTTTCATTCCTTGTAGGAGTAGAGATACTCAAGGAAAATTCTTACCAAACACCCCCACACCTTCAATTAGTCAACCTTCACTCTTCTTCGATGACAGTCAGATTCCCTCTCTAACTACAGGGGAGTTAGAAGACCCTATAGGTGAGCAACCTATAATATTTGAAGAACCCATTGGGGAAGAAGAAGAACCCATTGGGGAAGAAGAAGAACCCACTTCACCTATTCAACCTATGGTCAAAAACAAGAGCAATGAGGTTTTCCCTATCAGAGAGATTAATGGAAAGGCCATAATGAAGAATGTAAGCCCTACTTCCCTTTTGCACTTCCATGGATTAACCTTTGAGGATCTTCATACCTTGATGTTATAATTTCATGTTGTCTATAGGACCTATGAATATGCCTCTAATGACCAAAAGATGAATTTATTCCCCTCTACCCTTAAGGATGCAACCTTGCACTAGTTTATGGGTCTACCAAGGGGTAGCATAACTACTTGGTTTCAAATGAAACAAGCCTTTAACAAAAAATATAGGGACTACTGTAGGTCCAAAGAAACCAAGGAATAAGTATTTAGAATTAATCTTGGACTTTATGAATCCCTAGAATACTATGAGGAGACATTTGAACTAAGTTATAAGAGGGCTAGATGCACCCTTGATCCTAAATCATTCAAACTAGTTCTTCTCTAAGGGATTAGGAAAGACGTGTTGGAGACCCTCAACATGTTGTCTGGGATATATATATATATATATATATATATATATATATATATATATATATATATATATATATATATATATATATATATATATATATATATATATATATATATATATATATATATATCTTGTGATTACATTAAAAATGTGTTCAAGAATCACTCTAGGGATGCTAGAAAGAAGAGTAGGGCTAGTCAAGGCTTGGCCAATTCCTCACCTTCTACAAAATCCACCAATAATGAGATTGAGAACATGTTGGAGGAATTTAAAATTGAAATAATGCATACCTTTTCTTTGCAAATGGATACCATGCAGATCAAGAGGAAACAAGAAGAAGCAGAGAGATCCCTAGACATTTTTTGCCCTAAATGCACTAAAAGGCACCCCAAAAATGAATGCCCATTAAATGTCATAGAGTTTTACTCAGTCTAAGAGGAAAAAAATGCCACAAATAAATTCCCTTCTTTGCCTGGGTTAAAAATTGTATACCAAGGGGAACAAGGTGGGGTTGAGAATCTTTGATTTATAAATCAAAGGAGGCCTCAAGGACCTTGACCATACCAGCATGGCATGCAAGGCGTATCTTACTCTTATTACCATCCCAACCAAAATGCACTTTTTCCACCCTGGTACTCTTCCACTCTTCCATCATGGTCCACACCTCCTTCTTAGCCATATGCTCCTCAATATCCTCCTCAGTTTGTCAATCAACCATATCAGCCATTTGCTCCCAAACCTCCTCACTGGAACAACCCATCAAAAGGGTGGAGGCCTCAACTCAACCAACCTCTTGCTTTGGTATCTCCACCTCAGCCTCAACCATAACTCAGTCATCCTTCTCCACCAAAGAAACCTTAGATTTCTACTAGACCCAATCCGAACCCGAATAACAAGCAAGCACAATAGGTCTACAATGGAGAGACATCTTACCCTACCTATGTAGTGGAGATCCAAGAGATCAACATTAGTCTTGAAGAGTGCTTCTAGATAACCATCCACCATCTCCACTTCATGAATTTGAAGAGGAAAAGCAAGACAGTATGTTGGCTTAGTGGGGCCTAACCAAGGTTCAGAAGTGATTTAGCCAAGCAAATCCCGGTACTACTGGCCCTTTCGGCAAAAGTCCACTGAGCGTGGACTGAGGTTTCACCCGAAGTAGTATGAGAGGGTGTTGGAACTAGGTTTCCACACCCTAGGGATGTCTTGATGAAGTTTCTCAAGGTTCACAGTTTGAACCTGCATGCTTATGCTACTTCGTGCAGTTGTCTATCCTTCGCGACCTGTGCCACTACCTCCGCGCACCTCTATAAGGGCATGAAGAAAGTACTACCCTGATCTCTATTCTTACTATGCTATTATATTAATGCTTAACTTAACTTGTGAGGGCCCAATATTCTTATTACCTCATTCAACATTCAGGTGAGTGCGCGTAATCATAAACAGTATAAATGCATAAAGATAAATAGAAACATAGATGCATAATATTCCGAATCAAACTTATCATTATTGTATTCCTTTTCAAGTACAATCCCACTTACAGACTCGACTTTGCCCTACGCAATCAGCTGCAAGGGTCCACACACTCAGCTGTGGACTCTACTAGGCCTCTGCGCACTCAACTGCAGAGCCTCTTCCTACTACTATGACCCACTACACTTCAACTTTCCCCTTATGCTCTAACCATGCCTTCACATCTATTTTATTGCTTTCTTTTTTCCCCAAAAATTGTCTTTACACTTAGAGCCTCGCTCTATTTATACAATCCCATGGTCCGCGGACCATGGGTAGGCTAACAAAACTTTACATTATTTTACAATTCTTAGGGCAGACAACCTTATGACTCATCCTAGAGTTTCATTTCTGCGCCCTCACTTTGCGGAGTCTTACAATAAAATTGACCAAAACTCAGGCTTTAAGCCTCGAAACCTGCTATGGGGTATCCCATGCCCAACATGCCCCCAACACAATCATCATGACTCATCTTGGGTCACTCTGCTGGTGCGGTGATCTTGGCATGGAGCCCCTTCGATTGTGTCTGTGCTGCACGAAGGTCCGAAATGCACTCGTCTACCACCTACTACATCTACTCCATTCCTGCTTCTGAATCATCTGCATCTGACTCATGTCTCTTCTTTGGTAGCGGCTTCTGGTGCTTGTGTTTATAGTCCCACGCCCTTGTCCGGCTCCTCAAGTCATGAAGACTATGCTTTAGTTGGTTAGTCAGATAGTTTTCCCACTCGTGTAGGGCTTCGAGTGACTAACGTTTCCTTTTCCTGGGAAGGGTTCTCCATTAAGTTTGACTAACTAGACTGTGCCTCCATTTGTGACCTCTTTTACCACATATGGTCCCAACCAGTGTATTTTGAACTTCCCAGGAATTTTTTCAAACTTGCTATCATACCATAGCACTAAGTCGTTTACCTTGAAGGTGCACAACTTGATATGGGAGTCGTGTCAGGCTTTTTCACACTACGTTTGTACCTGCTGGTGAAATCTAGCTAGAAATCGGTCTTCCTCAATTTCTTCTAATTATGCGAGCCTTTCTTCTAGAGCTTCGTGGTTTGTCATGCCTGTGAGCACTGCTATTCACAGACTAGGTACAATGTATTCCATTAGCATGACTGCTTCCATACCATAGACCAACCGAAATGGTGTATGTCCCATCAATTTCTTGCACATTGTCTTGTACACCCATAACACAGTGGGTACGTGTAGGTCCCAATTGTCTCATTGCACATTGCATATTTTGGTCAGTGCGGTCCCTAGTAGTTTATTGAATGCTTCTACTATTCCATTAGCCTATGGGTGGTATGGTGTAGTTTTCTGGTGATAAACCTAGAACTCTTCTGTAAGTGCGCTGATGGTTTCTTTCAAGAAATGTGTTCTACAATCACTCATTAAGATTTTCAGGTAGCCAAATTATGTCAACACGTTTCTGAACAAAAGCTTTGTAGTTGTGGTAGTCGTGCAGTCCTTGACCAGTTGTGCTTCCACCCATCATGTCAAGTACTCCATCGTGGTGATGATGTAGTGTGCACCCGTCTTTCCTTGAGGTTTGATTGGGCCCACAAAGTCAATTTCCCATTTCTCAAATGGCTACAGTGTCATTTGGGGATTTAGTGGCATCTCACCCCTTCGTGATGGTTTTCTTGTCATTTGACATACATCGCAGGCCTTACAATGTGCTTTCGAATCCTGGTGTAGGGTCAGCCACCATAACCCTACATGAAGAATCTTTTGTATGGTCACGTGTCTTGCATAATGTCCTCCTGCAGCACCCCCATGTGCTTCTGTGAGGATCTGACCTCATTCAAATTTCGGTACGTATTTTCGCAATATCTCATTGTTGCCCATCTTGTAGAGGTGCCATGCGATGATAGAAAAGTCCAGTGTGCACACCACCAATTCCTTATGTTGTATTGAGTACTCCTTTGGCACAGTCCCTGTTGTTAGAAAATGGATTATATCTTTGAAGTGTCCATCTGCAATGTGTACTATGAAGAGTTGTGCATCAAGTAGTCCCTCCTCCAAATTTGTTGGTTCCTCACCCGTCTCAATTCATGACAAGTGGTCTGGTCCTACGTTTAAGCATCCCGACTTGACTATGACCTCAAAATCATATTCTTGAAAGAGTAAAAGCCATTTGCATATGAGCCCCCAACACAGGCTTGTTCACCAAGTATTTCAAGGTGGAATGGTTGGTATACATCTTGAAATGTCCTCCAAGTAAATAGTGTCGGTATTTCTGGAGCGCGTACACCATTGCCAACCCCTCACATTCAGTGGTAGAGTAATTATTTTCTACTTTGGAAAATCTTCAACTCGCAAATGCGATCGGGTGATCCACACCCTCCATGCCCTCCTGCGTGAGTACGATTCCCAACGTGATACACAACGCATCAACATGTACATGAAATTCCACATCCCATTTCGGGAAGACCAAAATTGGCGTGGAGGCTAGTTTTCCCTTCAAGTCATCCAAAATATTCATGCAATCATCATTCCAATAGTATGTCACATCTTTTTTCAATATCTTTTCCATCGACGTGGTTATTTGGGCATAACTCTTGATAAAATTCCTATAGTAGCCAGTGTGCCCTAAAGTAGTGCGTAACTGTTTGACACTGCACAATGCTTCCAGATTCAAAATAACAACAATCTTCATAGGGTCCACCATCAGGCCTTTTTTGCAGACCACATGGCCTAGCAGGTTGCCAAAGGGAACGAGGAAGGTGCACTTTTTAAGGTTCAACACAATCTGGTGTTAGCGGCAAGTATCCATCATGAACTGTAAGCTCACTACATGGTCCTTAACTAATCCAAAGACAATACAATCATCCAGATATACCTCCAAGAACTTGTTGATGTATTATTTGAATGCCGCCAACATTATGCGCAAGAATATCGCAGCATGTTCTTCAGTCCAAAGGGCATAATGGTGTACTGAAAGTAGCACCATTCTATTGTGAAGTTTGTTTCGCTCCTATCTTCTGGCATGATCTTAATTTGATGGTACCCTGAGAAGCCATCCATAAATGAGTAAGCTTCCTGATCTCCAACATTCTCTAATACTTCATCTATGAATGGTGTTAGGAATGGGTCATGAACACAAGTGTCGTTGAGCTTCCTGAGGTCCACACATATTCTTATTTTGCCTTTTTGTTTTTTCTCCTGCACTACCATAAGACTCACCCATTCGGATTCTTCCACTGGTTCGATAATTCTGGCTATGAGTATTTTATCTAATTCATCGTGGACCTTTTCTTTATACTTTGGGTTCAAGCGGTAAGGCCACAACTTAACTGGCTTCATGTCTGGTTTTAGGGTTATATTCATGATCCCAAAGTCACCAATGGTCCCTTTTAAGTTTGTGATTTTGGTCGGGAACAAGTCTGGTATTCGTGGAGTAATTCAATGACCTTATCTACCGTAGCATCATCCCAATAGTCTCCCAGTGTTGCATACTTCGGCTCTGCTTATGTGCCAATGTTTACTGTTTTTAGCAGCGGAATGATGTCGAAATCCTCCACTAATGGTCCTCGAACCTAGTGACAGCCTTTGGTTTTTGGAATATCAATATTTCGGGGGTCATCATCATCCTCCTCCACCTGTACATTATAACACTCTAGCATGCTACTTAACTATACCACCCATTCTGGCTGCAACATTTCCAATGGCCCCTATGGTATTTTTAAGATGGCAGCTTTTACTGCTTGCAACATATCGTCAATAGTATCCAACCATTGGTCTTCAAATGTAAATGTTAATAAAATTCCTTCACGCAAGACATCCCATTTTCCCGTACCATGTCCAAGTTCTGTCTCTGTATACCAGTTCATGGGTATTACATCCAAGGTATGGTAGAATAAATGTACCCATTCGGGCTGTGGTTCTTCCCTGTAGACCTTGGTCCATTTCGCGAGGTGCATAAGTGGGTCATCTTGTCCATCATATTTGTTTTCTAACCACATCTGTTGCTTCCCAAACCATAGGTGCATCATCCTTCTACATCTGTGCCAGTCCTCAAAATTTCCTTGATGTGTACCCCACCATCGTGCGGGGGTTGCGCACAGTGCCCACTTCAACGCATTGAACCGTTGTTGTTCTGGTACTGCGTTTTAAAATTTACTCAGGAATTCATCCACCTCTATCAATCCATCATATGTTGGCAACTCTCTTGCCTATGTTGTCATGCAACACAGTGATATAACCATCATGTTGCAATTCAGCGTTATTACTTCATGTAATTGATTCTGCTAGCGCTCTACTTCTTCGTCTGAATCCGAAGTGCAGGAGCTTTCACACTCCCACGAGATCCTCCCATCTGTAGTCGGATTCACCCAATCCTAGTCTCACACAGTTATCTTGTAAATACAATCAATATCATCGTCATGGACTGGTTCAGTGTAGCGCGCTCCTTCTGTTGGGTCCAGTGGGACTACTACGCGTAGCGACTTTTTCTCGAAGATCATTTTATGCTTCTTCAGATTGATGACTTCATTTATATGGTGGCCTAGTCTATTCCTAACAACGTGGGATATGGATTGCTATCATTGACAATATCTATTACTTTGAAATTCATCTGTGCGCTCGCACCTTCAATGTTAACTTTTACCCCTTGCAACCTTCGCATGGGAAAAATCTTCTATTGGTTTGACCATTCGTAATTAAATAGGGGACCACTATAATGTGGGCCTGCCCATATGTTCCCATGTTTGCTTCGATAATACAGTCGCGTCTGAACCTATATCTAGGATTACCTGATCCATTTCATACTCACCAATCAGTGTAGTAAACCTCACCTCCCTTCTAGTGCGCAATGCATGCTTCCCCAATCTCTGGACTACTCACGGTTCTCCTGACCCCGCGCACCTGGTAATCAGTTCCTATAGTCCTTTAACTGCCTTGTTGTCACACAACAGTTTCATACATGTCTCCAGAAAGGTAGTAAGCATTGAAGGATCCATTCTTGGCTCTGGCTGATCCTTACTTCTTGAAGTGGAGGCCTGTGTGAAACTCTTCGTAGCTTCCATGAATGTCTCCTTTACACATTCTAAGTCAAACTTAGGTTCCTTTGCAGGAGCCTTGCAAACCCACATTCTTTCCTTTGTCTTCTTTCCCTTATCCTCTCCTGTGGTCGCACCACTTCTAAGCATCATGTTTATATTCAGGTCCTCTTCGCGTGGTTCAGACCTCATCATTTGTATATTCTTAGTCGAGGGAGGCTGGAATACCCCATTTTCACGCATCTTTATGATCAACGTAGGAAATTCTATTGTTTCATGATCAAACTAAGCAGAATATGTACATGATATCGTCATCGGGTTGGTATAGTCGTGGGCATAGTGCCCTTGTCCTCTACAATTGTAACAAATTAACTGTTTGCGACCCCTTCCTCATCCCATTCCTCCTCATCCTCGACCTCGCCCCTAAAATATAGCATGAGCCATCCGTGCATCTGGGTTGAGGGCTCACATTTTGGTCTACATCCTATAGGCTGGGGTCTAATCCATCATTATCTCATAATTGCGGCAAGTGCGCTCATCATGGCCTACCGACCTGTAGAAATTACAAAACAATTGTTTGGTTGTCTGCGTATATTTCTGCAGAAAATGAAAATTGTCCATCATGTGTTTCCCTCCTATCTGGTAGATCGTGCACCATAACGCAGGTGTCACGCTCGGCGTTGCCTGTGCCTCCGATCTCAACAGCATTGGCCCTTCTCTTTCCAAGTAGTTTGTGTACACTGGACAGTGATCCTTGTCATGACCCTAGCCCTTGCATTTTATGCACCATACTTCCTCACATGCCTTTGGCCGCGGTGCCCTATCCTGCTTTAAGCTTTGCATTTCCAAACACAGATTCTGTAGTTGTGCAATGATTTGTTGAACTCCCAACCTAGGGTCTTGTATCGGGATCTCATGTAATCTCATCGCCATTTCCAACACTTTAGCCTGGGTAGAAAGTTTTTGTTGTGACAACACTATCCTCAAGTGTGGCGTCAGAGATGCTACAAACCATGCATGATTTTGTGCATCTGTTAGTGTCATATTGGCCTCGTGGATCGTACTCTTCAGCCTTTGGTCCAAATCTTAGGGATTCTCGCCTGAAGCATCGCGATCTCTTTAAACCCAATGATTGACTGCATCTCGGATTTTGGCCTACTAAATTATTTGTTCAACGCATTCTAGATCTTTGCTATCCCTGCGTTTGGGTGGTCGTTTAAGTGCTTGATGTACCACGTTAATGCATGATCTTGTAGCATGCTCACCAATGTATCCTTCTTAATATTGTCATCTATGACACCTTGTTCTTCCCATACTGCTCTTACCACGAACCGGGATTGGTCCGGATCCTTATTCCCTACTCATGTGAATGCTAGTAGTTTGATCGCACTTGCCATACTGAACCGTGGAGGTGGAGTGGATGGAGGTGGAGGTGAAGGAGGTGAAGTGGGTGGCGGTGTGGGTGGTAACCACATAATCTACTACCTTATCAAACTAACCATGCTTCTTAGAGAAACTTTCATGAGCTCGTCCTCGCTCTCCCGCAAGGGTGAAATTAAGGGACTATTTTCTAATTCTTCACTACTTCCGCTTCTGTAGATTATTCCGCTTCACATAGTCCCAAACATTAATTTATTCACATAACCCTCTTTTCACATAACAACATCTTGATCCAAGTGTTCAAAGATTTAATACACTTACCTCATGGTTCCTTGAGAAAACATCACTCTGCCTCACTATAACTGACGGTCATGTCCACTGAGAACTTAGTAATAAATCCTCTTATTATTTGGTCGAGCTAGTGATCCACAGCTCATGCTATCTTATCCTATGAGGCTTTTAGTCTGCACACTAGCTCCAGATTCCACACTATTGGTTGGTCCAGCCTCCACCTTCCCTAACTATCAGCTAACCTCACGATCCACTCATACAACTTAGACGAAAAGGATGCAAAGAAAATGTCTTGGATTTTTGTGTACATGTAGCGATCCAGCTAAGTTTTCATAGATACTTGCAGAGTTCTGTTTTCTTGTGCCGTGAACTCGTGAATCTTCTTATCCAAACACACTTCAATTTCCTTCTTTGTTGGGTTCCAGTGCCACGACATCAGACAACCCTTATGTAGATCCCATTCCGACGACAGAACCATTTGTTGGCTTAGTGGGGCCTGACCGAAGTTCGGAAGTGATTTAGCCAAGCAAATCTTGGTACTACTGGCCCTTTCGACAACAGTCCGTGGAGTGTGGACTGAGGTCTCACCTGAAGTAGTATGGGAGGGTGTTCGAACCAGGTTTCCACACCCTAGGGATGTCTTGATGAAGTTCCTGGAGATTCACTGTCTGAACCTGTGCAGCTGTCTATCCTTCATGACCTATGCCACTACCTTCGTGCACCTCTGTAAGGGCACGAAGAAAGTACTACCCTGATCTCTATTTATACTATGCTATTATATTAGTGCTTAACTTAACTTGTGAGGGCCCAGTATTCTTATTACTTCATTCAACATTCAGGTGAGTGCGTGTAATCATAAACAGTATAAATGCATAAAGATAAACAGAAAAATAGATGCACAATATTCTGAATCAAACTTATCTTTATTAGTATTCCTTTTAAAGTGTAATCCCACTTACAAACCCAACTCCGCCCTGTGCACTCAGCTGTAGGGGTGCGCGCACTCAGTTGCGAACTCTACTAAGCCTCTGTGCACTCAGCTGCAGGGCCTCTTCCTACTACTACGACCCACTACACTTCAACTTTCCCCTTATGCTTTAACCATGCCTTTGCATCTATCTTATTACTTGTTTTTTTCCCAAAAACTTTCTTTACACTTAGAGCCTCGCTCTATTTGTACAATCCCATGGTTTGTGAACCATGGGTAGGCTGACACAACTTTACATTATTTTACAATTATTAGGGCGGACAACCTTATGACTCATCCTAGAATTCCACACTCTGCGCACACACTTCGCGGAGTCTTACAATACAATTGACCAAAACTCGAGCTTTGAGCCCCAAAACCTGCTACAGGGGATCCCATGCCCAATAGAGAACCCTTAAGTAAATCCACCTCCATTTTCTAAGAGATTAATGCACCCTAGCCAACATACCCCAGAAGAGATTGAAATTCTTAGAGAATTGAAGAATATGTGTGTTAAAATACCCTTTATCTAGGATATTAAGGATGTTCCCATCTATAATAAGACTATTAAGGAGAAATTGTTGGGATGGGGTCCCCTGGGTCAGTTTTGGGGCAAAAGCCCAACTTTTGATGTAAAAATAAGTAAATTTTCCACAAATTGTGTTCGTGGAGCTAGTTAAGAGCCAAAAGGGTTTTACCCTTCTTTTATGTAACTTGAATCGGATTTTCAAGATTTACCCATGGTCCACGGACCATGGGATTATATAAATAGGTGTGTCTTAGAAAGTCTAAGGCATGATGAGACGTATGATGAATATAATGGGTCAATAGAAGGAAGATCGAGATAGAAGTCTTAGAGGAGGAAAAGGCTTTACAGCTAAGTGTGTAGAGGCCTCGAGTAGTGTCCACAGTTGAGTGCACGGACCCTTGTAGTTGAGTGGAAGGGAATTTTTGAGTCTGTAAACCTTTGCTAAATATCAATAAAGAAGATTACTACAAAAATGCTTGTGTTTTGTCTCTTTACTTCTGCTATGTATGATTGCAATATATGCTATGATGGAATGATGCCTTTATAAAATAATGATGTATGGATGTGTGAATTTACCTACTCTGTCCTATTATTTGAACACAATTAATGTTAAGTGATTACATGAAGGTTATAACAATATCTGTTAAAGTTATCAAAAATTTAGGTAATTCCGAGTAGTTACTAATCTAAGGGTAATCTAAGGTGTGTGTAAGTAGCTAATTCACTTATTTGGTGTCAATAAAAGCCAGTCGTAGACCTTCACGGAGGTCTAGAGGCTGATTGAAGGAAGTTACTACCGTAAGCCATAAGCACTTAAAAGATCTGCATGGAGGAAAATATAGGTTGTAGAAGGACATCACATTGATCTCTCGATGCAGAAACTTGGTTCCAACATCCCCCCATACTACTTCGGGTGAGATTTCAGTCTGCACACTGTAGATTAATGCTGAAAGGGCCAGTAGTGTCGAGATTTGTTTGGTGAAACTAACTCTGAACCTGGGTCAGGACCCCCGCAGCCAACAAATAGTTCTATTTCCAAGGCTAGGATCTGCATAAAGAGATGTGTGATGTTGCATCATTTGAATCCAACCAAGAAGGAAATTGAGGAGTGGTTTGATAGAAAGATCCATGAATTCGTGGCGCAAGAAAACAAAAATCCATGCCTGACAAAAGAATAGTGGTTGAATAGGTATTTATACACATAAATACATAAAATATTCATTTTCACCTTCCCGATTGAACTATATGAGTTGATTTCTAAATTGGCAAATGACCAAGGAAGGTGGACGTGTGATGGTTAGATAGTCTTAACCCCAGAGCTCATGCGAAGGTTGGAAGCTTCTGAAGATAAGATCACATGCGTAGTTGATCACTGGCTTGATTGAGTCAACAAAGGATTTGTTACAAAGTTCAAAATTGATACCTCAGTCAGTTACAGTGAAGCAGAGTGATGCTTCTTGTTGGCTTGAGGGGCCTTGACCCAGGTTCAACGTTAAGTAGCCAAGAAAATCCCCACACTACTGGCCCTTTCGACATCAATCCTGTTATACAGCAAAATGACCCCCTCATCAGCTCAGAGGGGAAAGACATGGTAGCTAAAGTAAAGACGAAGATCACATACCTTGTTTCCACACTAACGCTGGCTATACAGTGACAACCTACTTTATAAAGCTTCTCTTTAAGCCTAAGGGAGTGTTAGTGACCCTACAAACTATAGTTGTTAGTTCAAGAATAACGTTAGTGGATCCTAATGAGAATCTAGAGGTCAAAGAAGTGGATTGACTCATAAATATCTCTATATTCCCTCCTAAATATACTCAGAAAAGCAAGGAAACATTTGAAGTTTGACCTATTTGTGGGATTTATAAATCCTAATGAAGGAGGCAAATGGGAAAGCGCTGAAAAGCATGGCAACATCATTGCTTTTATCTTAAGAGACTCATGGAGGAACTTGGAAACCATAACTTAATTTCTACATGAGAAAATCTAGGGCTATGGTGATAGAGGTCAGATCATTTGAAATGATAACTTACTTGATTGTTGAGCATGGTGTTGGGTTGTGTTATATTCTTTCCACATAGTTAACAGGGGATTTGAGGGGTACCCGTGACCCCACTAAAAATTTGGTTTTGGACCCTATGTTAGGTTGGGCAGACCCACCTATGGTTTTGTGCATGATTTTCGCACATGTTTTTTGGACGGGATGGTTTTTTGGTCCATGGTATTGGACGTGATGGTTTTTCGGTCCATGGTATTTGATGCTTCAGCATGTATAAGTATGTATTGTAACATTGAAAGGAACATAATGAAAAATCAAGCTGGTAGTCTCGGTTTTGGGATCCAGTGGGAAATCTCTATGTATATGTGTTTTATGTGTTATGCTCTCGCATTTTTATTTTTCCTGTGATTTAGAATTCGTATGCAGGTAATTTTTGTATGGGGTTAAAACCTACATTCGGTATCAGAGTTGTTTTGGCTTCAAGGGGACACCTTTGTTGCTGAGGAGTTTCGCTCGGGCCTGTGGTAAACCCTATTTAGTGGGAGATCTACGAGATCGATTTTGGTGGTGAAAGAAGATGGCAAGCAACGGAAAGATAGAGATTGAGAAGTTCAATGGTCAGAGTTTTGAGTTGTGGAAACTCAAGATGGAGGATCTGTTGGTGGATAAAGATCAGTGGATCGCGGTAGATCCGGGTACTAAACCAACGGGAGTGACTGAGGAAGAATGGAAGAAGTTGGATCAGAAGGCAAAGAGCACAATACGATTGTGTGTCTCAGATTCAGTATTGCTGAATGTATCAGGGGAAGCTACGGCAAAGGCTCTGTGGGACAAGTTAGGGACTTTGTACCAATCGAAGTCTCTGGTGAATAAACTGTTCCTGCGGAAAAAGCTGTATAACCTAAGGATGAAAGATGGAGACTCGGTGACAGAGCATATGAATGCATTTAATACTGTTGTAAGTCAGTTATTATCTGTTGATATTAAAATTTCAGATGAAGATAAGTGCATCAGTCTGTTGTGTTCTCTACCAGATTCGTGGGATAGTCTGGTTATTGCAATAGGTAGCAATGCAACTGCTTAGCAGTTTGATGAAATAGTCTCAGCCTTGCTGACGAAGGAGATGAGACGAAAAAATATGGACAACCAGAATGGAGATGCCTTGTCTGTATGAGGACGGTCCCAGAACAGAAAAAAAAATAAGTCATCAAGTGGGAGATCTAAATCTAGAGGGAGATCTAAATCTCCAGGAAAACCTAAAAAGGTGGTGTGCTGGAAATGCAGAAAGGAAGGGCACTTCAGAAGGGAGTGTAAATCTAAAGCTCCTGATAAAGGAAAGGGATCTGATGATGCTCCTTCTGCAAAGGCGAAAACCACCTCAGATGAAGGTGGGGATGTGTACCTGGCTTCTTCAAGTACACATGTAGATCTTGAGGCATGGTTAATTGACTCAGGTGCATCCTTTCACTTCACTCCCCATAGAGATTGGTTCTGCGAGTATGAGAAATACGATGGTGGTGATGTCTTCTTAGGAGATGATCGGAAGGCTAGAATCATTGGTCGCGGAAAAGTAAAGTTGAAGTTGCAAGGTGGAAAGGTTAGAACCCTTCCAGGTGTTCTGCATATTCCTGCATTGGCCAGAAATCCAATTTCTGTAAGAAAGTTGGATGATGCAGGTGTAAAGACAATATTTGAGAAGGATACCTGCAAGATGGTTCGAGGATCACTAGTATTGATGTGGGGAGTTCGGATTCAAACTCTGTACAAGCTGCAAGGTAGCACTGTTGTTGACGGGTGCAATAGTTCTATGGTTACTGAAAATGGAGCAGAAAATGTAGTGGTCTCTAGAGAGAAGACCATGTTGTGGCATCAAAAGCTTGGACATATTGGAGAGAAGGGCCTTCGAATACTTCATGGTAAAGGTATGGTAGAAGGTATGAGTAATAGCTCTC
>APFE031465872.1:2840-23248 GCA_000404065.3 Pinus taeda | reverse complement strand
TACAGAGGCAGAATACATGGCAGCCACTCATGCAAGCAAGGAAGCAGTTTGGTTGCATAGATTGTGTTCAAGTATGGGCTTAGTACAGGTAGCTATAAGGATAGACTGTGACAGCCAAAGTGCAATTTTCTTGGCAAAGAACCCTGCTTATCATTCAAAGACAAAGCACATTGATATTCAGTATCACTTTGTGGGGGATATGATAGAAGACAAAAACGTGTTGCTGGTAAAGGTGGACACTTTGAAGAATACTGCAGATGCATTGACAAAATATGTTAGCTCTGAGAATTTCTCTTGGTGTAGAGAAACAATGGGTGTTTTAGGGTTGGAAAAATGACTAAGCCCTCTTGTGGCCCCGTGTGGAAAGAAAACAACAAGTGGGAGATTGTTGGGTTGTGTTATATTCTTTCCACATAGTTAACAGGGGGTTTGAGGGGTACCCATAACCCCACTAAAATTTTGGTTTTGGACACTATGTTAGGTTGGGAGGAACCACCTATGGTTTTGTGCATGATTTTCGCACATGTTTTTTGGACGCGATGGTTTTTTGGTCCATGGTATTGGACGCGATGGTTTTTTAGTCCATGGTATTTGATGCTTCGGCATGTATAAATATGTATTGTAACATTGAAAGGAACATAATGAAAAATCAAGCTGGTAGTCTCGGTTTTGGGATCCAGTGGGAAATCTCTGTGTATATGTGTTTTATGTGTTACGCTCTCGCATTTTTATTTTTCCTGTGATTTAGAATTCGTATGCAGGTAATTTCTTTACGGGGTTAAAACCTACACATGGTCTCAAATCTAAGCATAAGAAGTTGGTAAGAAGGGGGAGAGGGAGAGAAGCTGGAGGGGTAAGGGAAGGCTGATGCAAAAGATGGTTGTAATCACTCTTATGACATTAATATAGAACTGTAGTTGTACTATCTACTTTGTGGTGTTGGTACTATCATTCATTTACTTTTTTGTCCAATACCTTTTAGCATGAGTAGCTTAGTTACATGTAACTAGATGTCTTTTATGTATTCATGTATTAGTTGTCAAGGTTGTATGTTGTGATTATGCTTGTATCTTCTATGTGTAGTACTTGATCTGGAGTCGGCTCAGTGGACTTCCACCTAGCTGCATTGTGCTCTCCAGCAAATCTATGTGGAGGCTTGAGGTAATCAATCTGTCTTGCTTTGATTGTTAGTTATTTTTTATGGACATGCATGTAACTTTATGACAACTGTAGATAATCTTACAGTCTGCCAAAGGTCCCAAGAAGACCTTTGAGGTTATCTCTATTCTCCATACATCGTGCATTTTATCCTATAGCAAAATTGGCGACTCCACTGGGGACTATACATTTAGTTCCCGGTTCATCTGGACAATTCTTAGTTTACTGCTCCTTCTACGACCTCCCTATAATTCTGCGTTCCTTTTCTGGCCCATCAAGACCTTGCTGCATTCTTACCTCACATATTCAGCCTTGGATCTAATCCTAAAAGCCCTGTTTTGAACTCTTTTCCCACACTAACATAGGTTAGAAGAGTAAACAAAGATTTATAAATCTCTGTGTCTGCAATACCAGTGCATTAGTGGACCCAGTAACTCTCTGTGGCCACTGCTACAAAGCGTTAGTCCCCCAAATTTTGACATGCAGCTGTGTCTATAAAATCAAAGGGATGGGAAACCTACTCATGGACTGAAAGAGGATCTGCAACCGCATTTTGTTAGCAAGATTTGTGTCCTAAAATAATTTTTTTTTTTTAGGAAATAAGTTTTTTTTCTTTCTTAAAAAGTTTTTATAAAAGAAAAATCAACATTTTTTATTCATTCTTCTTTTTCGCTGGTTAAAATCTACTTTATTTTGGTTTCAAATAGTTGTTAGAAAGCATCAAAAAGATTTCTATTGGTTATGCATGTGTTATAATGACTAGGATGCATGGAACAAATATGAATGTATGAAATACTCTCACTCGTAGAATACAACTTATTTCATCGAATTGAATATTTTCAAGCATTGTATTTTGCATTATTTTTTAGTGAGAGTCCCACCACATATCATACATCAAAACCCCTATCGAAGACACTAAAAAAGTACACATAAAATTTACCTAAAATCAATCAGTAACTCTTTATAGAGCAAATAAAAATTAGTTTAGGCTAGGATCTTGGGATAGGCAGTGTGAGTAAAAAACCCAAGATTAGAAACCAAAAATAGTGTCATTAAAAGAGAGAAAATTCCTTCTGCACTTAAAATACTGAGACCACTCTAGTCAAAGCGGAGCTAAATACGAGACAGCATCAGACTGTAAGTGAAGGTAGCCTGCCTTCGCTTGCAACTCCTTTGGGTATTTTATGTATTGGGGATCCCTTCAGGGATTTCGGAGTTGAGTCGCGGACATAGATATCCTGCCCACACAATGTACTATCTACGAATATGTCCCCCCCAATACTGTCTGTGATCTGAGGTATCCTCAGTGGCCATACTTTTAGGGACTTACACAAGGTGATTGGGGTGGGATGCCTAGGTACCTAACACAGATGGACCTACTCTGTCTTCATTTTTTAGGAGAGTGCTCGTCTTCACAAGAGTACTTGGCCCCTTAATATGAGGTTTAGGTGAAGCTCTAGAGTAACCGTAATTGTACATTTTTCCAGCCCTCTCTTTTATTCATTATGACATTGGGTTTCATCTCCAGTGATCAGTGCTTATCATGCAGGGTCATTTCCCTCTATTTGCTGATTGTTTCACGTAGTGTATTTTTTATTTTTTAGGCACCTGAGTGTTATCATTGAGACTTTAACAAATATCACGATAAAATTTATTGATAAAAATTAACAGTCACCATAGCTACATCTGGCCCTCTTCGTTAATCTAGATGATTGTTAGTACTTCCTCCACTCATTGTAGAAGATCCGTCGAGCTCCATTGAACTAGATTCCCCATCTTCGGGAAATCAGTCTCTAAGATCTTACACAAAATCTGTTTGGGCAACCAAAGATTCAAGTTTACTGGACGATTTCTTCACTGCATGATTTCTTTCTCCCTACAACCCTCCAATCACGAATTTGTTGGACCCACTCTTGGTTCGCATGGCACTTGTAACCCCCGTGTCTTTAGTTGGAACATTTCCATCCATCCCATCGAAAAATAATGGGTCATGGAACCTTTTTGACACTTTTGGTCTGCCACCACTTCCCTAGTCGACAGTCATCACCACACCGTTTATGGCGAACCCTACTATCCCATTTTTCCTAGGTACAGTCACTCACATGACACCCTCCATGAATGGAACCCAGCCTATGTCGGGCTCCACCCCCTTAGTGTCAAATTCAATACCTCTAACAAGTGTTACATACAATGCTCTTTATAACGCTCAATATAGCATAGTTAGCACAGGTCCCGTCAACCAACAATATGGTTGACATCCATTGTATAGTTCAAACCCCCAAATTCAAGTATCTGTGGGCACTCCCAATATGCATATACTGGTAGGGAATGTAATAGTTCCCCATCCATTTTCAGGCATGCATGGTTAGTCATTGATTTACATGAGCACTCCTTATGTCAGTCAAGAACATATGGTTAGTTCAGTGGTAGGTGAGAATCCTCAACGAGGTTCCAACCAATCCATGGGGGCACCCTACTCACAACCTCAAATGAGTCAAGGGGGCACTACTTATCTTGGGGGAAATGTTATACCCCAACATCACAATCCCCATGGAAATCCACATTAAAATGCCATACCCCAATGCAACTACTATACCATGCAACCTATGTATAATATTGGTACTCAAACGATGGAGGACCACAAGGATCCTCAAGTCATATGTCATCACCTTGGTCCGAGTTGGGGCATCACACACTCTACCTTTTTTGGTGACATTGGATATCCCCAACTTGTACAAACTTACAATTGACCCCATCTATCATAACTTACTCTAGCCGCCAATCCTGCATAAAATACCAACAGACATCCCCAAGTTCAAAGGGAAACAAGGGGAAGATCCGGGTACCCATATCACCATATCATCTTTGGTGTGTTTCTAAATCCATGGTGGATGATAGTATCCGATTACATATTTTCCCCTCACCCTTACTTGCAACGCAGCCAAGTGGTACATAGAGTTACCACGCACGTCAGTAAATACCTTTGACACTCTAGCGATGGAATTCTTAAAGCACTTCCAGCTACCCATCTGCTATGAGACTGGGATGGAACTCCTCACTTCATTATGTCAGGATACTGCCACCCACATATCTGATCATATACATGAATGGAGACGTAGGTGGAGGTTATTTAAAGCCCCCCTCCTAGACTATCTCTTAGCGGACCGGTTCTGCAAGTCCCTACTCCCCCAAATCACTAAAGATGTCGCCTTAGGTGGTGCAGTCATAGAAGACCAATCCATACATCGCCCCCAGCACTTAGATCTGATATATTCATAGTATGTCACTCTTTACGACATAATCGCCAATGCCCCTCGCAACTCCAATGATTGCGCTACTCAGCACCCTGGAGCGCATACCGATGGGATTATCGGTGAAACCTAAGGGGCTGCTATAAAACAACTCATTGGTCACATTGCCCAGATGTCAGTGGACCCCTTTACCAAATCAACTACTCTTCCTACCACCGCAATAAACTTTGTGCAGTCTACACAAAAACCTGGTGGTAAGAACAAGAAGAATAAGAAAAATACTGCTCCTTTTGAGGAGTAGTCAACAAGGCAGCAAAACCCACAGTGAAAGGCTGTTACACCTCCTGATGATGGAAAGGATAAACCCGCCTGATTCCCTTGAAAAATCTGTGCACAAGACCACATGACATATCTGTGTCCGCGTCTTCAGGAATGCATGGATTTCATTGCTAAAAGGGATACTCGTAGGACCCCCAATGTCCTGAATAATCCTTTCCCTGCTCAGCAGTAGCAACACCTTATTGCAAACCAACCCCAACCCCTATAAGGGGGCAATGGTGGTTCGCAACATCCTTCAGCTGGTGAAGGGCCCTCTACCATTTACACCTTTGAAATGGTAGATCTACAAACAACAGCCAAACCTTATGGAGCTCATATCACTCATGTAGAGGAACCTTCCTCAATTTAAAACCCAATGCTGCCCAATGCTCTGCATATCTAAAGGCCGGTTTCTAACCTTGTGATTCGCCCCCCTAAAGGGGAAATTTGACACACAATTCACAATACATCTGCACGTGCCACCCAAAACTACAACATTGTAGAAGACTTGGCGCAAGCACCATCAACTATGTTGGCGCTCAAAGTATTACAAACATGTCCAACACAAAGGAAAGCTTTGCTTTCAGCTATTAGTGGTATCAACCCATAGGATTCCATGCTTGCAATTTTCGACATGGAAAAATGTTAAACTCCCCTTTCCCACCATCTTGCATTTTAGGTGCAAATCTTTTCGAAAGGTGAAGGTATACATAGAACTGTCATAGATGAAGGTGCTTCTACTTGCATCATGTTATCTTCATGTTAGCTTGCTTTGGGTTCTCCAACCCTATCCTTGCCATCGGATTCCCTTAAAGCTTTCAATGACCACACTTTCATCCCCAAAGGTTACCTAGCTAGCTACCCCATCACCTTGAGTGAGAAAATCGTAACGGCGAATATCGAAGTCATGGATCATAAACTCGACTATAATCTACTTTTGGGCCGTAATTGGACTTGTGCCATGAATGCCATTGTATCTACTGTCTTTCACATCATCCTATTCCCATTGGATGGAAGGGTAGTTACAGTGGACCAGCTATCCTTCTGCACCCCTGATTATTCCCCATTACCAAGTGGCTCTGTACCCCTAGTAGGTGGTGTATCTAACTCTTATGTCAGTATCGGTATTGGTCTACTGAAGGCTTCTTCCCTAATGGGTTGTTTCCCTCTTCAGCCACTCAATGTTTCACAGACAATCAATATGCTTTCATCTATTCCTCATGAATAGATCGATCCATGGATCCCACTTGCTCCTTCAGACATTGACACTTATGGAGAAAAAATGCCGCTATCACGAGCTGAATTAGCCTACTAGGCCATTCAGTCTAATTCCGAGTCTCTGGTCACTTTGGTCACAGCCAACAGTATCACTGCCCCTCCCATAACCGATCCTTCTTTCGATCCCCTCAACTAAGTCCTACATAAGGATGAGGCTATTAGATAGATCATGAGTAAAGAAGAGCGACCTTGGGAGGACTTGCACCATCATGTTTCAATATCTGATTCGAACACGATGCCTCTTCAACTCTTATCATCTGAAACACATAAAATTGTTTCTTCACCATATACGACTATCCAAAGTTTGGACTCAGAGGGAAACATGGGCAATATTTCAAAGACATTTCTCATCGATATTTTAGTCATGACAGGCATCATGGAAAACATATAGATTGGAACAAATCGCAATCTTGAGTAAATTGCGAGCTTCACCTACCCTTTTAAGGACTTCTATGATTTTTTTCCTTGGTATTATGAGGAAATTCATGGCATAGACCCTTCTATTGTCAAGCATGACATCAAGAAAGATCAAGCATTCTTTTTATGTTATTTTTCTTGATTGTTAATCCGAGAAATCCTTGAGTCTCCTTCTTTCGGCTTGTTAAACTACCATTAAGAAGGTCAAGCATTCTTTTCATGGTATTTATCTTGCTCGTTAATCTGAAAAACCTCGAGTCTCCTTCTTTGGGCTCGTTAAACTACTACAAAGAATATATGAGAGTGTTCTTTTATGGGATCTTTTCTCTCTCTAAAAACTAAAAAATCCCCGAGTTTGTCATCATTGGGCTTGTTAAACACATACGACGATGGTCCAAGCAACTCTTTTTCGCTCTTTTTCTAGCTCATTAAACAGAAAAAGATCATTAGAGCATTCTTTTTAGGTGCTTTTTTCTCGCTCATAAAACTGAAAAAATCCCGACGTTTTTCTTTAGGCTCGTTAAAAATTTATAAAGATGATCTGAGCATTCTTTTAGGTATTTTCTCACTTTTTAAACTAAAAAATTTTGAGTTTTTGTCACCAGGCTCGTTAAAAACCTACTACAGCAACAAGAGCACTTGCTTTTTTGGGACCATTTCTTGCTCTTAAAATCAAAAAATCCCTAAGTTTTTTCCCTTCTTCAGGCTCATTAAATCTATGAAGAAGGAATGAGTAGTTCTTTTATGTCTTTTTCCTTTCTCAATAAACTAAAAACGATACCTTGAGTTTTCTTCATTTGACTCGTTAAAATTTGATGAAATTATTGAGTTTTTCATCGCGTGACTCATTAAAAATTCTCAACGAAAAACGAATTTAGTTCGTCTCCTTGTACTCATAACAAAATGAGGTCAACATCTATTGAACATATGTTTCTCTTTATCCAGATTCAATAGATTAACTCATGGAAAAGTAACTAATTTGGGTATACTATTAACCTTTTGTCGCACCCAGTTAACAGCTATGACAAAGGGACCACCCTTGAGTTGTTCTTTACATTCTTTTCAGACTCTCTAAATATGAAAAGACCACCGAGTTGTCTAGTCTAGACTCATTAAATTATACAGACAAGATATAAAGTCGCTCTTTTTATGATCCTTTTTAGACTCTTAAAATATGAAAAGATCGACGAGTTTGCCTGTAGGGACTCATTAAAGTAATCAGATAGGGCATATAGTCGCTCTTTTTGCGATCCTTTTCAGACTCTTAAAATATGAAAAGATCGATGAGTTTACCCATCTCGACACACTAAACTAATCATATAGGGAAAGTAGACAATACAACTGCATTCAGTATTAGAAAGCATGGTTTGGCAGCGGTCATTCCCTTGAACATGGCACTCCCTCAAATAAACCTTCCTTGTGACGGCCTCTCAATATGAATCCTACCATCCTATAAGTTTTAGCCTAAATACCCCGATGTTCTTGCATCTCTGTATCCTAACACTCTTTGGTGTTCATGAGTATAGTGCTGCATGGTTAAAACCATTTTCGTGCCTTCTATTGTTCAAGGGTTAAACTTTTGTTTCCTCCATCAACCCATCAAGCATATCCTTTCATCATGCCCTCTGTCGTTTAGACCCAATGCTCAAAGATTCCTCAAAAAAAAAAATCATTCTTGTTCCGTTTCATGTCGATTGATGTAGGACACATTATTACCTACCTTTCAATAGGTATCTTCCTATAGACTTCAACATTCTATCTAGGAAAACAACCCAGAAATACATTCAGTGCCTTGGTACTTGCATAAATTAGTGGTGGGTTACCTTGTGTTTGATCAGGGGTTCTCATTATTGGCTCCTGGTTAAGCGATTCTACGGGTGTTCGACGACAAAAAAATATTTCACACTTATTAGACTGTACTGTTCATCTTGGAGACCATCACCATTATTGGTGGCCTTCCTCGCATCTATTAACAGTCTCCATTATTGATTTCTAGTCAAATGATTTCGTGCATGTTCAACATCAACGCATATATTCACATGTATCGATCTATGTTGTTCGATGAAGTGGAAATCAAGACCTTGGGTAGATGCTTGCATCACTTAGCTTTGCTTCCTCTCCCAAGTTGTGTATATTGTTTTTTGGAGACAGCTCATCAGAATGATCCTATTATGACAACAGATCCGCATTGCGCTTATCAGCGGCCAACATCATCATATCTCTTTTTTGAGAAAATCACTCTGACATAGCTATTGAGCATGCAAATGCTTGACTCAGGACATGATTTTAGTTTATATATATGTGTGTGTGTGTGTGTGTGTGTGTGTGTGTTGTATCAGGTTTCCCATACCACCCGAAGCTCTGACCCTCTCTCTCTTTTTGTTGAAGAAGGAAAATTATAGTTAAGTAAAGTATTTCGGCCATCGTCACAGCCTCTGATCTCACACTTTAGGGGGCATTTGTTATACAGCAAAATTAACCCCTCATCAGCTTAGAGGAGAAAGACATGATAGCTAAAGCAAAGACCAAGATCACATGCCTTGTTTCCACACTAACATTGGATATGCACTGACAACCTGCATTATAAAGCTTCTCTGTAAGCCTAAGGGAGCATTAGTGACCCTACTAACTCTAGTTGTTAGTTCGGGAATAGCGTTAGTGGATCCTAATGAGCATATATAGGTCAAAGGAGTGAATTTACTCATAAATATCTCTTTATTCCCTCCTAAATCTACTTAGAAAAGAAAGGAAACATCTCAAGTTCGACCTATTTGTGGGATTTCTAAATCCTAATGAAAGAGGAAAATGGGAAAGAGCTGAAAATCATGGCAATATCATTGCTTTTATCTTAAGAGACTCATGGAAAACTTGGCAACCCTAACTCAATTTCTACATAAGCAAAGCTAGGGCTATGGTGATAGAGGTCAGATCATTTGAAAGGATAGCTTACTTGATTGTTGAGCATGGTCTCAAATCTAAGCATAAGAAGTTGGTAAGAAGGGAGAGAGAGAGAGAAGCTGGAGGAGTAAGGGAAGGCTGATGCAAAAGATGCTTGTAATCACTCTTCTGACATTAATATAGAACTACAGTTGTACTATCTACTCTGTGGTGTTGGTACTGTCATTCATTTACCTTTTTGTCCAATACCTTTTAGCATGAGTAGCTTAGTTACATGTAACTATATGTATTTTATGTATTCATGTATTAGTTGTCAAAGTTGTATGTTGTGATTATGCTTGTATCTTCTATGTGTATGACTTGATCTGGAGTCGGCTCAGGGGACTTCCACCTAACTGCATTGTGCTCTCCAGCAAATCTAAGCGGAGGCTTCAGGTAATCAATCTGTCTTGATTTGATAGTTAGTTATTGTTTATGGACATGCATGTAACTTTGTCACAACTGCAAATAATCTTATAGTCTACCAAATGTCTCGAGAAGAACTTTGAGGATATCTCCATTCTCCATACACTATGCATTTTAACCTATAGAAAATCTGTAGACCGCAGACTGAAGTCTCACTCGAAGAAGTATGGGGGGATGTAGGAACCACGTTTCTGCACCCTGAGATGGTAGCGATGTCACTTTTAGACCTTTACTTTGCCTTCGTATAGATCGATAAGTCCTTTAGGGATTATCAATGTACTTCTCTTATTCATCCTTGAAGCCTCTGCAAAAGTCTCTGATCGTCCTTCACAGACCCTAAATAGCCAATTTAGACACTTACGTGCCTCTGTAATTATCCTTACTTCTGTTTCTATCCCAATTAGCTTAAGTATTGGTTAAAACTCAACATGCATTATGATTATCGTGCGTAAACAAATATTCTTACTTGCATTCATATGACAAAGTAAAATACATAAATTCATGCATCAATATATAATTAATTCCTAAAACCAATATTCAACATAACATAATCGCAACATTCATAATAGAGGTAAAGTAACTCATACACAGATATCTCCAGAATAATTCTCTTTATTGATGGGTCAGATCTTCAGTATAGACCCTAACTTCCCTATGCACAAAGCTGCAAGCGTCCGTGCACTCAGCTGCAGACTTCTACCCTAGGCCTCTATGCACTCAGCTGCAAAGCCTCTTCCTACGCTAAGACTCTTCACTCTTAGCTCTCACAGACCCAAAAAATTACTTATAACTCTACTTACTGCTTCCCTTAGACTCTTCTAAGACTCCCTTTTTATACATTCCCATGGATCACGGACCAAGGGCAGATCTCATCAAGCCGACACAAACTATCTAAACTAAGGGTGGAAATCCTTTTTGATCATTTACATCTTCATGCTTTGTGACCACAAAATGCGGAGAATTTAAATTCTTTATACAAAACTTGGGCCTCTAACCCCAAAACTAACCCCAGGGGACCTATTCCCAACATGCCCCCAATAAAAATCCGGTGACTCACCCTTGAGTCACTCTGCTGGTGCGGATATCTTGTCACAAAGACCTCCCAGCTCCACCTGTACCACTGCGACTTCGGCAGTGCACTGTGTTGCCACTTGCTTCACCTACTTGACCAACTTCTCTGTCACTGGTCCCACGCTATCTGCTTGTATTTTCTATTGTGTTTCCTATGGACTAGCTAGTTTGTCTTCAATGGTGGCCATGAGCACATACGCTTCCTTGTGCTATGTTGCGTCCACCTGTTCTTTAAGCTCCTTTGCTTCCTCCAGCTTCACTAACCTTTGTGTAGTGGCGATAGTGCACGTCATCACTTTAACCTCATCATATCATTTTTGCAGATCCCGCTCCTTTGTTTCTAGCCTTTGCACATTAGGATCCTCCTATAGGTTGGTGACTACTTCGAGCAACTGCTTGAAGAGCGCAGTGCAATCCTTCACTGTGGTATCTACAGCTGCTACTGCATCTTTGCTAGCGGCCGCACACTACTCTTTAACCTCTAGTGGAGTCGAAGCTTGGGTCCTCAACTCAAGCTTTGTAATTTTAAGGTCAAGTTCAAACTAAACCTTAGCCAACTCTATTCTTGCTTCATGCACTCAAGCGGTCAGCTTCTAAATTCTCACATCCACTAGTGCATCTTCAGGAATATCCAGCGCTGGAATAGTCCTACATGCCTTAGCCACCACCTTGGTCATGTGCTCATTCTTTTCCGTGATGGCCTTAAGAATATCAATGGCAGAATTCTTTTGTACAACCATCTGAGTGTTTTTCACATTCTTCTCATTGATAATGTTCAGGGCGCACTATTCCCAAGCCTGAAGTTTCATGATCACATAATCTTGCAAGGTGTGAAGGGATTCACTTGGAAGCATGACCAAATTTAGCCCAACCCTCTAGGCACTGATAGTGGCCATGTCAGCTTTTGCTTTTGTAGTCAACTCTCCATCCAGTAGTGCTATGGCCCAGGGATCCAACGTGCGCACCATTTTTTCTGCCTCTAAAGTTCCAGGTGCCAACCTAGTTGACTCCACACTACTACGTCCCACACTACTCTGTACTTGTGATGCCTGGATTTGTAGCTCATGCAGACCCATTTGAATGGCACCCAAGACTTTTTTTTACTACTATTTGAACTGCTACAAGATTTTCATGGTCGCATCCCTCACTGTCTCGCCAATGTCATTCAAATCACCTTCTGTCAAGTTGTTGAGTAGCAGATCCTACCCAACATGTTGTTGGGGCTTGAAGCCTGAATTTTGGTAAATGTGTAATGTAAAGACCTCGCGGAATGCAAGCATGAAGCACAAGAGTCTAGGGTTTCCCACCCTAAGATAATGTAATTTAATGTAAAGTGTGTTGGCCTACCCATGGTCCACGGACCATGGGATTGTATAAATAGAGCGAGGCTCTAAGGGTAAAGTCAATCTTAGATTTGAGAAGTCTGATGGGTTTTGGATAATGAATTAGCTCTGAGTCTGTAATTCTGAGTCTTGGGTTGTAGTAGTAGGAAGAGGCTCTACAGCTGAGTATGTAGAGGCCTGGTAGAGTCCGCAGCTGTGTGCATAGACCCCTGTAGCTGAGTGCACTGGAAGGAGTTGGGATTGTACCTGGAAATAGAATTAATAAAAGATAAGTTGATTTTGGAATATTCTGTGTCTATGCTTCTGTTATAGTTATTCATCTCTTTATAGTTTATGATTGCACGCACTTGTTATGAATGTTGAGTTATTAATGAGAATATTGGGCCCACATAATTAATTTAAGATCTATAATAAAAGCATAGTAAGGACTAAGGATCTAGACAACACCTCTTCACACTCTTTATAGAGCCACGTGGAAGCCATTGCATAAGTTGCGAAGGACAAATGGTTGCTCAGAGCAGCACAAGTCCACAGGTTCGGTTCACCAACATCTCAAACTTCATTAAGACATTCCTAGGGTGCATAAACCTAGTTCCAGAACCCTCCCATACTACCTCGGGTGAGACCTCAGTCTGCACACTATTGACTGCTATCGAAAGGGCTGGTAGTTTCAGGTTTCGTTTGGCTAAATCACTTCTGAACTTGGGTCAAGCCCCAACAAGCCAATAAATGGTTCCATTGCCATGGCCAGGATCTGCCTAAGGGATTCCCGATGTTGTGCCACTAGAACCCAAAAAAGAAGGAAATTTAAGAGTGGTTGGACAAGAAGCTTCACAAGTTCGTGACACAGGAAAATAGAACTTTGTAGGTATTTGAGAAAAGGTGGCTGGATTGCTATGTGTATACAGAAATCCACAAGTTCTTCTTCACATCTTTTCCTTCTGAACTGTACGAGTGGATCGTGAGGTTAGCTGACAACCAAGGAAGGTGTAAGCTCAACCAACCGATAGTGTGGACTCCGGAGTTAGTGCACAGACTAGAGGCATCAGAAGATAAGATCGTGTGAGTTGTGGACCATTGGCTCGACCGTATAATAGGGGGATTTATCACTGAGTTCACGGTAGACACGACCGTGAGCTATAGTGAAGAAGAATGACATTTTCTCAAGGGACTGCGAGGTAAGTACATTAAATCTTTGAATACTTGGATTAAGATATCGTTATGTGAAAAGCGAGTTATGTGAATACATCAATGTTTGGAATGACGCAGAGCATAAAGATCTACAAAGGTAGTGAGGGACTAGGAAAAAATTCCTTAATTTCCCCTTTGTGAGAAAATGAGGAAGATCTTGCTTGGGTCTCTCTGAGAAATGCGGTCGGTTTGATAAGCAAGTGCATTCCATAGCTACCACCTCCACTTACGCCATAACCCACTTCACCTCCTTCACCTCCATCTCCACCCGCTCCACCTCCACCACCCCCACAGTTCAACATGGAGAGCGCGATCAAGCTACCTGTATTTAGAGGAGTAGGGAATGAGGATTCAGACCATTTCTAGTTCATGGTGAGAGCAGTATGGAAAGCCCAAGGGGTCATGGACGACAACATTAAGAAGGCTACATTTGTGAGTGATTGCAGGATCATGTATTGACATGGTATATCAAGAATTCAAATGATCACACAAATGCAAGAATAGTAGAGATCCAGAATGCGTTGAACAGAGAATTTAGCTGGCCAAAATCAGGGACAGTCAATTTTCGGATTTAAAGAGATTGCAATGCTTCTAGGTGAGACCCCGTGGGATCTAGATCAGTGGCCGAAGAGTACAATCCGTGAGGCTAATATGACACTCACAGATGCATAGCATCGCACAAGGTTTGTGGCATCTCTGACACCACACCTAAAGACGGTGTTGTCGCAACAGAAACTTTCTACCTAGGCTGAAGTGTTGGAAATGGCAATGAGGTTGCATAAAACACCGATACAGGATCCAGGGCTGGGAGTTCAAAAAATCCACATGTAACTATAGAATCTCTACCATGAAATGCAAATCTTGAAGCAGGATAGGGCACCGTGACTAGAGGCACATGAGGAAGTGTGGTGCATAAAATGCAAAGGCCAGGGCCACGATAAGGACCATTGTCTGGTATTCACGAACTACTTGGTAGGAGGGGGGCCAATGCCATTGAGACTAGAGGCACAGGCAGGGCTGAGTAGGTGCCCGCACTATGGTGCATGATCTATCATATAGGAGGAAAGCACACAACGGATAATTGTCATTTGTTGCAGAAGTATACAATGACACCCTAGCAACTGTTTTGTAATTTCTGTTGGTCGGTGGGCCACGATGAGCGTACTTGTTAGAGCTATGAGTTAATGATGGATCAGACCCCAGCCTAAGTTGGAAATAATACTGAGAGGGGGGGTGAATTAGTATTAGCAAGTCAATAATATTTCATGTCATATTTATATATGCTACTTCAATTAATCAAACTTGCGTGTATACGCAACTGTATTTAAGGAAACTAGCATATACCCTTAAAACTTATAACTTAGTTAATTCATCATATGTTGTTCTTTAATCTATGCATCAAAACCATATAAACAGTGACCAGGTGCTGTAAAAATAAAACAGACAATCACACACATGAACACAAGATATAAGGTGGAAACCCAATGTGTGTGAAAACCACCTGCTGCAATCATCTCTATCTTCTTTTAATAAGAAACTTCTTTTTACAATTTTTGTACTGGTGCAGTCTTATGCCAGTACATAGACTTCTGCCTACAGAAGGCTACAACCTTCTCTCGTTCTCCAGCTTCTCCTGGAAGGGAGCTACAACCCCCTAGCTCTTATACTAGCTGATGTGTTTACTAGTATGTAGGTGCTGGCCTACAGAAGGCTACAACTTTATCTTTTCTTCTAGGGACCACGTTTCATAAATTTTCAAACTAGATCCATAAATAACAACAATCAACCATCAAATATATTTGCATCAATCAATCTCCTTTGCACCAACCAAAACTGAGTTAATCAATCACTTCTCAGAATGCTGTAACGGGAATACAGTAATAGTAACCAGAACCCAAGCTAGAACCCAGAACACTGCAACAACAAACAGAAGTAGCTAAAGCATATGTTATTAGGTATACGCTACTTTAGTGTGTCGAACCTATGTACATACATCGTTTTCTCAAGGCGAACTTGCGTATACGCTATTTTGATATGCAGAACCAGCATGTATATGCGCATCTACTAAAGTGAACCTCCGTACAGATTTCTAAATGATGTTTTAAAATTTACAACAATTCTAGACATCAGTTATACCCAGATCATCATTTTACAGATTACAACAAGTGCCATTTATTTAGATAAAAGATAAAAACCACACAAAGATACTTCTCTTCAAGCCTTAAAATCTTGACCCATCAATAGAGCTTATCCTTCATCAAGTGCTCAAGTTCATCCTTGATTCAGATCCAGTTGTGCACCATAACCCAATAACCTATGTTCTAGATATTTCTCTTCATTAGATATTCAATTCATGAGTTCCTTTGCCTAATGATCTTCTCCTCCTTTTATAGTCTTAGGCCTTACTTAATACCATGGTCCAAAACCACTTAGAATCAATACCTTGGACCAAATACTTGGGGTCAACACTTCAGGTAAGATACCTTGGACCAATACCATGGATCAAAATACCATGGACCAAATACCACAGCCAAAAATAAGTTTTCCAACATGTATGCACCTTTCCTTCTGTGAAAGTGCGTGTGTATGCTATACGCACCTTTCGGTCTGTGAACCAGCGTGTACACATGGCTTGGTTAATGGGGAACCTACTTATACCTCTATTTCTTCATTTTGTGAGCCTAAACTGTGATTTGTCAGCTGTGTGAGTTGCCATCAAGGAAAACACTTGTTTCATAGTGCCAAATATGTATCATAATGCCAACAATCTCCCACATAGGACTTGATGGCAACCCCAAGTCACTACACCATGCATGCAGCTTTCCTTTCGTGAAAGTGCGTGTGTACGCTATACACACCTTTTGGTCAGCGAACCCGCATGTACACATAGCTTGGTTAATGGGGAACCTGCATATACCTCTCTTTCTTCATTCTGTGAGCCTGAAATGTGATCTGTCATCTATGTGAGTTGCCATCAAGGACAACACCTATGTCATAATGCCAAATTTGTATCATAATGCCAACAATCTCCCCCTTTGTACTTGATGGCAACCCAAAGTCACACTCCCCCTTTGTCATCAAGGGTAAAGGGTTATGCTCCTCCTGAGTACAGGCTGAATTCACTGATATGCTGAATATACCAAGTTTGACTCATCCACCCATCCAAGTGGGTATATACCAAATGTCTATACATGTCAGAAAAAGAACATTACATCATCCATCCCATGCATAGTGGGGAAACAAAATAGGTCGTTTCATGACCTTGACAATAAAAGATATACATGACATAGAGACCAAATATCTAAAACAAGACTATGACAGTTATCAGCAACTATCATCAGCAGCATCTGTCAATCACCATCTAGACCAACAACCATGATCTCCCCCTAAACCTGTTCCACCGGAATAAAAATCAACTGCAAAGATCTTCTAAGATAATGCCAACAATGCATTACTATAAGTATCTGCTTCCCCTGAACCTGTGCCAGATGATCACTCTCAGACCCATATCAAACACCTGTCATCCACTATTTTTCTTCAAACCAACAGATATGCGACTGTATCCACAACAATTGGTGTATGTACACAGATACGCTTCATGAAACTTGCACACAACCACTTTTCTCCCAAATAGATAAGTTTTAACAGCAACATGATGCATCAACTACTCCCAGCTTCTGTTTGAGATAATCAAATGCCTCTCTGGGCAGTGGTTTGGTGAATATATCAGCAACCTATTCTTTGGAGGGAACATACTCCAATTTGACCTTTTGATCAAGCACTTGATCACATAGAAAATGATATTTCATGGGTATGTGCTTGGTCTAGGAATGCATGACTAGATTCTTTGAAATAATGATTGCACTTGTATTATCACATAGAATGGAGATGGGTGGAGTACATGTGATCTAAATGTATTGCAATGTTTGCATCATCCAAAGGAGTTGTGTGCAGCAAGATGTAGCAGCCACATATTTTTCTTCAGCTGTAGATAATGCAATTGAACTTTGTTTCTTGTTGAACCAAGACACTAATCTGGAACCCATATAGAATGCACCATCACTATTGCTTTTTCTGGTATCCACACTAAGTGCCCAATCTACATCTGTATATGCATGAAGTGTAAGATCTGTATCCCTAGGATACCATAAACCAAAATTCTGAGTTCCTTGAAGATATTTAAAGATCCTTTTGATCTCCTGAAGGTGTGATTCCTTTGTATTTTCTTGGAATCTTCCAAATATTCCCATTGCATGCATGATGTTTGGTCGGGTACCTCTTATATAAAGCAAACTGCCAATCATGGATTTGTAGGTTGGTTGATGTATTGCTACTAATTCATCATTTGAGCTGAGACTGGATCCTGTTACCATGGGGGTACATACTGGTTTCGGATCTTCCATGCCATATTTTTTCAAGATCTGCTTGAGATACTTGGTTTGTGATACAAAAATACCATCTTTATTTTGTTGAACCTGTAGGCCAAGAAAATATGTGAGCTCACCAAGCCGGGACATTTCAAATTCTTGCTGCATTACCAAAGCAAAGTTTTGACTCATGGTTTCTTCATTCCTACCAAAAATGATATCATCAACATACACTAGAAGTATTAGCAATTTATCATTATCAATCTTTGTATATAGATTGCTATTAGCTGATCCTTTTGAAAAACCTTGTTGATGGAGGTATTTGTCAAGATGATAATACCAGACCCTTGGAGCTTGTTTTAGACCATAGAGAGCCTTTCTGAATCAGCATACAAGTTTTGGATCATTTCCAAGGATGAATCCGTCTGGTTTCTCAATAGATACTTCTTCTTCCAAGTATCCATTAAGGAAGGCAGATTTTACATCCATTTGGTATACTTTGAATTTCTGAAAGCTAGAAAGAGCAAGGAACATTCTTATGGCTTCAAGTCTAGCAACAGGTGCAAAAGTTTCTTAAAAATCTATACCTTCTTGTTGAGCATATCCTTTACAAACAAGTCTGGCCTTGTTTTTGATAACTTTACCATTTTCATTTAGCTTGTTTTCTAATATTCATTTGGTTCATATGATATTCTTATCATGAGGCCTAGGAACTAATTCCCAAGTATTATTCTTTTCAGTTTGCTCAAGTTCTTCATTCATGGCCTTGACATAACATTCATCTTTGCATGCTTCATTTACATTTTTAGGTTCGATGGAGGAAAGAAATGCTAGATAGCTTGAAGCTTCTATAATAGTTCTTCTTGTCTGCACACCTGCCTCTTTCTATCCCAAAATTTGAGTCTTTGGATGATTTTTCTGAACATACCTGGATGGAGTCTTCTCTTCTGTCATTATCTATCCTTCTAGTGCTTCATTGGTTTCTTCTTCTTCAAAATTAGTTTGATTTGATGTGGAAGGATAATTCTCATATTCTTCACACTCTTCGATTTTTACCTGCTTTGGATTTTTACTTACTTCATCAACCACAACATCAATACTTTCAATAACTTTCCCAAGTCTTTTATTATAACACTTATATCCTTTACTTCGAGAAGAGTAACCAAGGAGAATGCCTTCATCTGCTCTAGGTTCAAACTTGCCAAGTTTTTCATTAGTCCTTTTGGTGTAACATTTTCTTCCAAAAACCTTGAAGTATTTTATAGTAGGAGTCTTACCATACCAAATTTCATGTGGAGTTTGAGTGATGTTTACCCAAACGTTTCCTTTGTTGAGGATAGTGATGACAATAAATGCAGCTTCACCCGAGAAGGTTGCAGGAGTTCCAGACTCATCTAGCATGGCACGAGGCATTTTTTGAATAGTTCTGTTCATCCTTTCTACCACTCCATTTTGCTGAGGAGTCCTTGTGGTGGAGAATTCTCTTTTTATTCCATGTTCTTCACAAAAGTCAAAGAATTCATCCGAGGTAAATTCCCCTCGTCGATCAGATTTGAGGCATTTGATTTTGCAATCTGATTCATTTTCAACCAAAGATTTGAAGGCTTTGAACTTTTCAAATGCTTCATCTTTATGCTTTAGAAGTCCTATCCAACAGATTTTGGAAAAATCGTCAATGAACAATATAAGGTATTCTTCTCCACAAGGTGACTTTTTCCTTGATGGACAAAATAAATCGGTATGAACAAGTTCAAGAGGCTTACTAGCTAATCCTTCCTTCTCAGGGAAATGTGCTCTGGTTTTCTTACCAAATTGACATGATTTGCATATTGTATTTTCTGGAATGTTGATATCAGGAAGATCATGAACAACCTAGAATTTGCATGCTTTCCTTATTTGTGGGAAGCTTAGATGCCCCCAATCTTTTGTGCCATAGAAAATGTTCATTATTTTTGCTTAGATAGCATTGTTGTTGTCCTCACTTCAGCATGTATAAGTTGTTTGGAGTTCTTATGCCTTTGATCATGGTTTCTCCTATATCAAGCTCACGAACAACACATCCATTTGATCTAAATACTACTTCATCACTATTTGATAAACCATCGGTATCTTCATGCATATAGTAGCTCTTCTTACTTATACTTTGTTTTATATTCCATTTTGCTGATTCCTTACCTTTATCAAGCTTAGCTTTATGAGGACATTTTGCAGCATAGTGACCGACTCTTCCACAAGCAAAACATTTGAAAGGTAGTTTACCTTTGAATCTTCCAGAACCCCATTGAAGGTTCTTGACAAAGTTTGCTTCTTCCGCTTCTTCTGAAATATGTCCTGATTCATTCAGTTCTTATCTTCCTGAAGGTTTGAATGTGACTTCTCTCATATCTGATGGACCTCCTTTTCTCATTTCGAAATCAGTTAAGATTCCATGTAGCTGTGTCATAGTGATACTCTGAAGATCTTGCTTTTCTTCTATGGCTGAAACTTTCGATTCAAACTTAGTGTAGGAATTTACAGGGTAAGTTCCTTAGACAGAACACCAAAGGACACCGCTCACAAACAGATCACAGATCAATACACTAGTATTTTGACGTGGTTAAAACCCTCAAAGAGGGAAACAGTCCACGGCCTGAGCCAACACGGCCACTTCA
>APFE031465858.1:0-34655 GCA_000404065.3 Pinus taeda | reverse complement strand
CATGTAGTCTTCACAAGGGATTCCAAAATTAGATTGTTCTGTTAAGTCTTGTATATTCTCATGTACAAACTGAGGCATATTGGATTTTCGGCACTTCACTAGTTGCGTGTTATTGGTTTTGCTCATCAGTATGGGATTGACTGCCCTCAGCATTGTTGGACCCTTCCCCATTCAGTGATTCCTTCCGAGTGGAATCCCTTGTATTTTCCATGCCCTTCATCAAGTCTATCATCTCTTTTTTCCCTCTACATATTTCATTTATTCAATGACTAGACTATTAAAGGCTTTTTCTCTCTTCTCATCCATATTAGGCTCTTCAATCTCACACATTTTATCTATCTCCTTTCCCATTCTTGTTGTCTCTTGACTCTTCGTATCAAGGATATTGTCCTATGAAATGGGAGTTACTTCTTTGTAAGTGTGTTTCTTCCTATATGTTATCCTTGTATAGGGATTTTCTTCTATCATGAAAGAACCATTAATCTACAACTAATTTTAAAACTAATAACCCATAGTTGCACCAAGAATAAGGCTCTTATACCTCTGTATTTTTTTTCCTTATGAGACCTCTAATTTTCCTCTAGATGTTTTTGGGTTATTAATTTGAGTTTCATTGAAGTGTTTATTCAAACAATTAATTTTAGGTGCTCACTTCAAAATTTTAACTTCTAGATATTACATTCAATGATTAAAATGAACCAATATCCTCCTCAAGCCATAAATGCACCCCTTATAATAATCCAGAAATAATCGAACAATTGAGATACTAATAGACTATTCCACAAGAAAATTTATTTTATTCATAAAATTGAGTATACAATGAATTAAACAAGAGTGTGAACCTGGTATTTAGATCGTAGCCAACAAAAATACACATGCATATGATATAACATAGCTAGAATGATATCTCAGCATGAGTGTGAGGAAAATGGTGCCCAATATCAATCCTTGGACCAGATATGACAACATGTCCCCAACAACAGTCAACACAAGGGTATCACAATCATTTTGGACATCATAAATACATCGCAATACCTTCCATATCATCATAAATGGCTCAAAAATCCCACAGAGTCATCATATGACTCAAAACGAGCCTCTCCAAGGAGAAATACAACTCAATGCTACAAGAATAGTGGCATATTAAAAGAATAGTCACACATGATCTACCATGACTGTAACTCAACCCAGAAAACGTACAACACATGTACAATCTTAGCAGTGAGGGGATTTGACCATCTTTTCTCCCTAAAATCACACTAAACTTTAATGGATCAAGCCTACCATAAGTAGGGTGATTCCTATGGAAGCTATCCTCTAGGAAAATGTTCCTCTAGTTCAAGAAATTCTCTACCTTCAAGAAGGAAGAGTTGGTATATCAAAACTTCGATTCAGTGGGAGATAAGACAACTCAACCTCCAGTAGACAAAGAAATCATATCTTGGTACCCAAAGTCCTTTCACGAAACTTTTCTTCCTAACTCATATATCAAAACTTCGATTCAGTGGGAGATAAGACAACTCAACCTCCAGTAGACAATGAAATCATATCTTGGTACCCAAAGTCCTTTCACGAAACTTTTCTTCCTAACTCAAATACAACAAATTTGAGAGAAATTGGTTCATAAGTAGAGGAGCTCGTTTCTTCTTGGCTTTGTTCTAGTGAACTTTGATGACTCATTTTCCCACATGGAAATCTCCAGATTTTTCCTTGGCACTTACCTGTAAGAAATATTTATAGAGAAAACACCATCAACAAACAAATTCAAATGATAACACCACAATAACTTGATATTCACTAAAATTATTCTACTCCATTGCAGCCCAATGGTGAAATTTCAGTGATTTCACTCTCAGATCCAAATTAGTGTGTTTAGTTTCAATATTGAAGTCTACCATGGTGGGTAGGGTTCCAAAACCCTAAGCTTCTTCTCCAAACTCTCTCCAGTATCTCTTTCTCCAATCTCTAAAATGCATGAATGAGGAGAGTATCCTCATTTTCTTTCTTTTATGAGTTTAGGGTTGCCTTTTCACCTTCCTTTTTTATTAAATTCACTTTAATAAATTTACTTTATGATATTTCACTTTATAAATTTAATGTTACTTCTCACTTCCTTATGAAATATCACCATTTCTCGTTTTTTAACTTTATAATGTTTCCTTTGGAAATTTATAGTCCCCTTATTAAATATTTTCCTGCTTTAGCCCATGGGAACCACTTTAGGCTAATAGACTTTGTCATAATATTTCTAAGGGATCAAGGACATTATAATACTTTTCGTCCATGCCCATGTCTCTAAACATGAAACCATCTGAAGCCATGTATTATTCAAAACTAAGGGAATTTCCTTGCACTAAGGCTAAAACCCAAGCTCCAATTTGTTATCACTACAACCAAAGGACTTGAACTAAAATGATAATTTGCGAAGTTGAGGTTAGAATAAAATAGTGGAGGAGCCAAGCACACTCTAATCTTTGGTTCCATCTGTTGACACATCAATTTCCATCATAAACTAGATGGTTTTTTTCCCATTTCATAGCTATCCATTTCCCATACAAAAATGGAAGAAGATCCAACTTCGATGACCTAATTTTCTCGCATTGGGAGATTAAGAATTCCAAATCTGATCCCAAGTCTAGAACTTTGTGACGTATATCAAGCCCAAGATCCTCTAAAATGGGTAGATTCCAAAACATGATTTTTAGACCTTGGAAATTAATCTTGGCATCTTCGCTAGAGAAGATATCCTTTGGTTTTAGAGATGAAATCCTACGGGCCTTAATGCACTTTTTCAATGAACTTGAGATCTACGATTTCCATCAAAGCCATCAGCGTGCTTATGAAACCAATGGAAGGCACAACTAGCCAAAAGATCTTGTTGCCATCAAAATATCTAGGTAGGCTATGGGTTCCACATTGCCAATAATTCCATGAAATCTATAAATGATTGTAACATTTTCTAGCAAGAAATGTTGATAAATATCTATGCATAGATAATGGGTAATATGCCACTATAATTTCATGTGAGATTTGGATTACACCATAGCATATGTGGGATTTGACCCATGGGACATTGTACACAAGAAATTAATTTCATTAACACTTATGTGGTATGCATTTGGGCCCATGCCTATATTGAGGAAGAATATAACATTTTATGGGACTCTTGGGTGGCTTTAGTTACCTTTCTACTCCACAAGGAACCCGATATGTTGCTTCACCACATGCATAACAAATGTGAACTGTAACTAGCCAAGGTGTATACTTACCTCTATAACAAGTAGCAATACATTTGTGATTATTAGATTGAATATTTTTAGCACAAATCACCAAGAAAAGAGGGAAATACCCATCACAACATCACCATTTTCAAGTATGGTTCCCACAAGCATGTACTCGTTGACATTTTCTTTCACTAACTAAATCTAGGTAGCAAGAAACCTATTTCTTTAAGCTTGTACAATGGTAAGACTTCCTAGTAACAATGTCGTAATTTTTAACACAATGACTTAAATGAAACCTATCTAAACATCTATTCAGATAACATAGTAGTATTTTCTCACACATCGAACCACAAGTCAACACGACAATATCAGAATACAACCCATTATACTCACCATTCCCCTTACTTTCTCATACAAATGAGATTAGTTTCTTCATAACTTTCAATAAAGGAACATAAAAATGATATGGAGGTGCTATAATCAATAATTAGTTATGCGAGAACCACATCCATTTCTTGGGCCTAGCCATTCAAATTCATCCTCTTTTTTGAGTTGTGTTACTTGATGTTTTTCTTCTTGGTTTATAGTTTCTAGACTAACTCTTTCATTTGATGCCTCTTTCCTTGCAAGTTCTTACATAATTCCTTTGCCATACTTTGGACAAAACTAGGGATGAACATTCCATTCTTTGCTAAACCAGTGGACACTATTCTCACGATGAGTGCAATAATTTTGTAATTACAGCTCCTTCTTGCCATTTTCTTTCTTGCGATATGGAGATTAGTCTTTTTGTAATGTCTCCTTCCTGGTAGACAATACTTTCCTATACATACACATTCTCTTTCAACAATTGGAAACTTTATGATTTTTTAGCCCATAAAATGAACATGGAATTTTATGCCATAAATCACAAAAGACATTACCATGCTTCTTATAATTTAAAGGGACATTAGTATAGTTGAGCCTATACCTTTGATAGTAGTCTTTTTCAAAAATATTCCAAGATGAATCTCATTATTTAGGAAATTATTTCGAATCATCATTTTCTTCAACAGTTTTGGAAAAGTCTCCAACCTCCTCTTTACCATATCCTAGGCTGGCATGTCAAGGTCGTCTTCAAACTCAATGGGTTTTCTTCTTCCTTGGCTATGTATTATCGATCCCTTTCCTTCGTAACCCATTTTCAATAATAGTTTCAATTCAATTCCTCAAGTGTGCTTCTCAAAGGAACAAAAACCACAAGGGAATCATTCAATGAACCTATGACATATCATGCCCGTTCATGGTATATTAAACAATACCCTTAATTATACTACATGTTGGAAAATACCTCTAAACATCACATTATTTAACCCCCTACCAATACGAACCCAATACACCTTCCCAATTTAAAAATTTCCTACTTTCAATAGATATTGTAGGTATCAATATTTTCATTAAAAAAATTTATAAGCCTTTATATTTTTCATTAAATTTGAGCTCCATTTTTTATACTTTCCAATATAAAAACCCTTCAGGCCTTATATGTCCCCCAATATGAATGCACTTGGTATGGTGTTTCTCCCCCAGTGAATGCCTTGTGATCAAAACAAGCATCTCAGTGTGATGAAACTAAACATGAACGATTATTTCTTAACTCATTTACCTTAGAAATTTGATGCTTTTTGAAGGCTTCTTCTGCAAATTGTAATTTTATATCCATCTCTTTGAGTTTATCTCGAAGCTCTTGCTTCTCATTTTCGAAAATTTTCAACTGCTTTCACAACTCAAGACTTTCTCTTTCTTCATTACACATTTCCTCTACTATTTTTGTCATAGTTAAAAATACTTTAATAAAATTCGAGTCTTTAAAATGTTTTACAAAGGGAGGATGAGAAGGATATCTCATTTCATGGAATCACCATTTTGAGTCATTCTTGTTTCATGAGTTCATAGCTTGGTAAGTATTCATGCTAAGGAAAAAAGTTAACCTGCTATGATACCAAAATGATCATGAAATCAAACGGTTATAAATTTACTTAGTTTTTCCTTACTCAAAGATACTTTATATAGTCCACAAACTCATATTCCTCATCATTCAATTTGATAAGATATTCCTACTTCAAGGAAAACAATTGAATGAAAACAATCACATGAATAGAATTTGCAAATTCCTCTTGATAACATAGTTCACCAAAAAATCCCTTGCTACATATCTGGATTCTCTTAATACATGAATCTCTTTATTATATCTCTTTTAAAAGAGGAAATATCATTCTTAACAAAAAGGGATGAAAAAAAACTTCTGACAACATGTGGCCCATGCTCCCAAACTGGGCGACCTTTTGCTCTACAAATGGACTTAAGGATCTCACATAAGAGGCCATTCTCTAACACTATATGGGCTATGCTTATTCAAAGAGTTTATAACATACTTTTCATGAGAGGCTGATCAGAGATCTTTAGATGAGACATATTGCATCATGAGAGAGACTTCCTAGCTAAGGCATATGGTCAAGGTGTGACTTGATTGTAGAGATAGGATATGTTCTTCCCTTGAGTTCACATTTAGGGAGATCCATGATACACCTTTAGTAGGACATTCAGAGGCATTATATGAAAATTAGGTACAATGGATGAGGCTCCAAGTAGTATCAGGGGATGACATCAGGAGATGGGATAACATATTTCAGTTGGTGGTATGGTGGGCGTGGGGAAGTTTAACTACTAGCATGTGTCAAATTGATTAATGATATATAGTTTCTATATATTTATTGTGCACAAGGATAAAATATGAGGCACACATGGATTCCAACAACTATCAGAACTATGTAGTAACATATTTGGCTATGGGATCCAGGGATCTAATTGATTAGGGAATCACTCTACTTCTTGATGAGCAACATTATGGTAGAGATTCATCTAGTTCCTTCTTGGGTCGGCACTTGAAGTCACTGAGACATTCACCATGTAGTGAGGGAAGTTTACCCTATTGTTGCTCAAGATCGAGACTAGTCATGGATTGGTAGGCTCCGATATTTTCTGATGTGATTTCTACCGAAAGACTTTGCTTAAGGCTCTGATATTGTTGAGTTTCTATTAAATGATGGGCATAGCTTCGATCATTACATGTATTGTGGTTGATTTTTACAAGAGAGGAGGATCTATTACGAGTATGACGTGAATTCAATTATGACCAGAGTGGTGTAGTATCAACATGGTATTTTTTTTTAGATTAGCATGGGATCCTAGCATTACAAGACTTGGTAGTTTAATCACCCTTAGGGGTGAGCTAGTTTCTATAGGGGGAGATTACTTAGATCTTCCATTTGATTTTATTTTTTTTGGAGATCATTTCACTTCCCAATGTTTTGTTTGTATTATGGATCACTTCACTAGCATGGAAATGTGATCAATAGGAGGAGGTAATGGTTAGATCATGTAAACAAAGACCCCTTTCAAGGTGAGTTAGATTGTACTTTTAGGATTTCACTCTTAAGGTCCATGGAATTGGTTTTCCAATAGAGCATATTCTGAAGGAGTTGATCAATATTTTTCATTATCAATATGTTCTACATATTGGAAGCATATAAAGGGCCTTTGGTGTCTATTCCTTGTTAAGAAGCGAGTGGAGAAAAGCATACTTCATGATGATCAAGATTTTTTGAGACCCCGGTATCATGAGATCCATTTGTGTTAGGGAATTAAATGATTTAGAGTGGCTCAATGGGACATTTGGCAGCCTAGTTTTTGGGTTAGTTTGGGTTGACCTAGGTTTGGATTTTACTGTACACCAATAAAACTCTCAATCACTGGCCCTTTTGGCTATGACCTACAAGCAAGTCGTAGTCTCACCTGAAGTGACTTTGCGAGGTTCCAAACCACGTTTTTGCAACCTTCAGGGATACTGCTGGCAATTTTGTATTTTTTTATGTTTTAACACTTATAAGTTACTTTTCATTCATGAACTACTTTGCATAATTACATTCATCACTTAAACATATCATATACATAAACTTCATAGTACTGAAATAAAGTGCATATAATAAGAAAAACACATGAAGACATAGATTTTACTATGGTTCATCCCAATGTGGGATTACGTCCACAAGAACTGTTGCTTCTAATAGAGAATTTGGTACAACAAACAGTTCTTTTCATGTGCACACAGCTATAGGTTGTCTTCGCACTAAGTTTCAAATAGTCTGTGCACTAAGTTGCATACCCAGGCCTTTTCACACTCATCTGTGGATCCTCACCCCATTCTTTGAAGTACAGATCACAAAAATACAACCATAAACATAGATTTGGATGCAAAGCCTAGATGCCTTCCTCCTTTATTATTGATCCCTATATATACTATTACATTAAGGGATTACATCACTATATTACCATGGACCCAATACCATGGTTTCCAAAATACAAGGGACTATGGTCCAAAACCATTCAACTTTTACAATATTATATGATTTTAAAAAAAGTGAGGGGCTTCCCCATGAAGCTCCTATACTGTGTAGTATTCGTTTTCCTCTGTTGCTTTGCTACATGGTCCACTTCATACTTCAAGACATCCTTTGTATTACGCACTCCACAAAATTCGGAATCCTTGCCCAAAATTTGGCCAAGTTGGGTTGCACCCAACATGCCACCAACACTCACATGTGACTCGTCTCGAGTCACTCAACTAATTTATCTTTGATCTTGTCTACAATTTTGTTCTATGCGTTGTTGAATTATTGCAGAATCTCTGGTAGTTTCTTTTCCTCGTTGTTGACTTCTTATAATGGTGCTTCTGTGACATGTTTTGTCGCCTTCTATGCCAGTTCTATCTTCCTTTATCGAAGTTGTTGAATCTTCTCATCCACAACTTGCTATAGCTGGAGGGCCTCATCCTAAAAAAGGTTGAGTCCTTTCTATCAAACTTTGTGCCTTCTTCAACTCTTCAATTTTTTTCTGCAACTCCTTTGACTCATTAATTTTTGCAAGCCTTTGTGAAATTGTCAAAGTCTTCGTAGTTGTCTAACTTTCTTCTAACTGATGTTTCTTTTGCAAAATTTCGTCATTTAGTTTCTGAACATTTGGATCTTCCTGCAGTGAAGTCCAAATTTTCATGCTTGCATCCAGTGATTTTCCACAGTCTTCCAATGTTGCAGAGATGCTGGCCATCCCACTCTTTAAGTTTGTCTCCCTTTGTTTGCACACTTCTGGTGATGTGGCTAGCTGCAACTTCAATTGTAGCTCATTGATCTGCATCTGATACTTAAATTGCACTGTGACAATTTTATCCTTCTGCTCCTTGACTATAAGGCCAAGCTTCGCGACCTTGTCTTATACTGATTCATCCTCGTGGACATCCATGTTTGGAATTTCCTTGCAATTGGCATCAACCACCTCTTTCAATCTCTACTATTGTAGCTCTACATTTTCCTTGTCTGATGGCCTAGTCAAGTTGTTTCTTCAATGCAACATGCTCTTGCTCTAATTGAATGTTTAAATGTGAGGTCTGTTGTTCATGCTCTTTGAGCTCACTTGTTATATATTGATGAAATTCATGTAGGACCATAGTGGGAATTGTTTCCATGTTTATATTGACATGTTCCCAACCTTTTTCCTGCTTCTTGACTTTAGGAGAGTCGAATTGTAGAGCTCTGTCATGTATCTGCATTATCCTCATCCTGAATGTAGTTTCTATTAGTCTTTCTCGATGGAGTCCTTGGCTTATCTATGCTGGTGGTCTGGATGTTTACACCCAAACCTTCATCTCTGCAATACTCTATTGCACACCTATTATAATCTCGTGATAGTGATCTTCCACCCTATTCTAGGATTTCGTTGTTATCTCCTGAACTTTCTCTCTGATTTGATCCAGGTCACCTTCAGTGAGAATGATTGGTGTGATTTGTTTTCATTTACCTATCTTATGATTTTTTCTTCTCTTAATGGTAGTTTTGCCTTGGCTTTTTCTTTTCTTTGTGACAATGTTGGCTAGAGGGGTCCTGACCCAGGTTCAGAGTTAGCGGCCCCAACCAATAAAACCATAAAGTTATGGCCCTTTCAGCAACAACCCGCTTAGTGCAGGCTACAATCTCACCCGAAGCAGTATTGGGGGATGAAAAAACTAGGTTTCTACATCCAAAGGTCTGTGTGATGGATTTCTATTACTTTTAGGGTTTTATTCTAACCTTCGTGGACCCTAATCCTTAAAATCTATAAATCATAGTAACTCATAGAAACAAAATCTAACCCTTCGCGAAACACTTTAAACATTAATAGTATCAATTCAACAAGCAGATCTACCACTTTCGCACATCAATTAAGTGTTTCTTTAGATACATGCAGATAACAGAGTGAATACACATAGATTTCATAAGTAGATACAAAGGTACAGATAGACAATTATTTCTTCAAAATAGTCTTTGTTAGATATGATATTTCTGTAAATCCCTGCGCACATAGCTATAGGGGCCCATGCACTCATTTTGAGGACTTACCAAGGTCTTCACACACACATCTCCAGGAGCCTTCCCCTTCACCTAAGTACAGAAAATAGACTTTTCTTCCTCAGACTACTTGCCTTTACAATGATCTTCAATGACTAATTGACCTCCTATGACTCGCTATGACTCCTTTATATAGTTTGTTTCATTATAATACCATGGTTCGTGAACCATGGGTGGGTTACAAAACATCCTATATTCTAACAAAATAAGGGACTAAAGTCACTTTGACTCCTATGACCTTCGCGCTCCGCTCCTCAAAATGTGGGTACTTTACATAATTATCAAAATTGGTTACAAAATTTACCCTAGGGGACCCTGTCCCAACAGGCCCCGAACACAATTTTGTGCCTTGTCGTCGAGTCACTTTGCTGGTAGTGCCTCAATCTCCACCTGTAGTTCACTAAACTCTATCTCTAACACACACAGGTATGTTGTTCCTTATGTAGCAGATTGGTGCACTTCCTTGACCAATTTTTCAGTAGTTTGGCCTTCAATTGCAAGGCCCATGGTCCTTTCTTGTCTGTTGCATCCCTTTAAGCTTTCTCTGAACTGACATAGTCAACTAACTGGCCTCATCAAGTAGATCTACCACTTTCGCACATCAATTAAGTGTTTCTTTAGATACATGCAGAAAACAGAGTGAATACACATAGATTTCATAAGTAGATACAAAGGTACAGATAGACAATTATTTCTTCAAAATAGTCTTTGTTAGATATGATATTTCTGTAAATCCATGCGCACATAGCTATAGGGGCACATGCACTCATCTTGAGGACTTACCAAGGTCTTCGCACACACAGCTCCAGGAGCCTTCCCCTTCACCTAAGTACAGAAAACAGACTTTTCTGCCTCAGACTACTTGCCCTTACAATGATCTTCAATGACTAATTGACCTCCTATGACTCGCTATGACTCCTTTATATAGTTTGTTTCATTATAATACCATGGTTCGTGAACCATGGGTGGGTTACAAAACATCCTATATTCTAACAAAATAAGGGACTAAAGTCCCTTTGACTCCTATGACCTTCGCGCTCCGGTCCTCAAAATGTGGGTACTTTACATAATTATCAAAATTGGTTACGAAATTTACCCTAGGGGACCCTGTCCCAAGAGGCCCCGAACAAAATTTTGTGCCTTGTCGTCGAGTCACTTTGCTGGTAGTGCCTCGATCTCCACTTGTAGTTCACTAAACTCTATCTCTAACACCTACAGGTCTGTTGTTCCCTATTTAGCAGATTGGTGCATTTCCTTGACCAATTTTTCAGTAGTTTGGCCTTCAATTGCAAGGCCCATGGTCCTTTCTTGTCTGTTGCATCCCTTTAAGCTTTCTCTGAACTGACATAGTCAACTAACTGGCCTCATCTACCCACAACTGCATCTGAATAGATGATCACTTCCTTGCGATGCAACTCATCAATTTCAGTTTCAATGAGTTTTCCTTCCTATAATCTAGTGAACCATTGTACTGGTGCCAAGGTCCGCATTGTTGATTGGATTTCATAAAATATGTGTTTTCTTTACCCTAATGTCTATGCCAATCTTTTGCAGAGTAGGAGCTGTTGGGTTGTGTCCATAGTTTTGGACGCGATGGTTTTCGGTCCATGGTATTGTACGCTTTGTCATGTATAAATATGTATTGTAACATTGAAAGGAATATAATGAAAAATCAAGTTGGTGGTTTCGGTTTTGAGATCCAGTGGGAAATCTCTGTGTATATGTGTTTTATGTGTTATGCTCTCGCATTTTTATTTTTCTTGTGATTTAGAATTCGTATGCAGATAAGTTCTGTACGGGGTTAAAACCTACAGGAGCCTCCTACAATAAGGTCCATAACTACATGGCCTTCTCAAATAGCTCAGTGCATCCCTTGACTGCATCTTCCAATGTGGCCATTCCTTCTTTAATAGTAGCTTCCTGCTACTCTATGACTTTAGGAGGATTAGTGGGTTGCAGTTTTAGTTGTAACTCTCAGATTTGCAACTGCGACTCAAACTTGACTCAACCAATTTCATCCTTAGGCTCTTTGACTATAGTGGCCAGCTTTTGAATTTTCTCCACGGAAGCTGCCTTTGTTGGGATCTTGAGCTCTGAAAGCTCACTATAGGTTTGTGTAATCGCTATTGGCTTTGTGTTGTGACCTCTTCCTTTTCCTTGAAAGCGTATGGATTTTCCTCAAATATATGTTGGTTATTAATCTTTACCTCAATGATGACCAGCCATGTGTGTTGCTCCCATATCCTTAGTTTGTCTGACACACTTTGGTGCAACTCGTGCATAGTATGAATGGGAAGCGCAACCAAATTCAGGCTCAAGTTCCTAACTTGTAGTCGATGTGCCTACTCTTTGGCTAAGTCATTGCACAGGGACCCTTCTTACAGTTGAACAGTGCAGCCATCCACGATGATTTTTGTGTCCAATACTAACCTACACATTTGATTCAGGCTCACTTGCTTCACTCTCTCCTATCCCACACTCGCTTGGATAAGACTTGTTTGGACCTGTAAGTCCCGCAGGCCCTGTTGTACCTTACTGAGTGACTACTGGTATTGCGCTTCAAAATGGTTCATGAGATCCATCATCGCATCGCGGACCACATCCCCAATTTCATCCAAGTCACCCTCTGTGAGGACCAAAGGCGTTGTGCCTATTGTTTTGTTGGACTTTTTCTTCTTGCACTGCCCTGTGGAAGTCCTCTTCTTCCGCTTCTTGAAAACAAAGGGGGACTCCAACTGTGCGCCCCCTTCTTCTTCCACATATGTTTCTTCCTCCACCTGTGTGCACTCAGTGTTGGATTTGTCGACATCAATGGTGGCCAACAATGTATTCATTTCCTACACTTCCTCTTTCTCCTTGGTTGTTGCTTCTATTGCAGCAAATTCTTTCTCCCTCAGAGCAACTTCTCCACTCAACACTTCCTCATGATCTTACCAGCTAATATCTATGCAACAAACTACACTACACCATCTAATATGGATTGAATAGAGTATCCGTATGACCTTTTCACTAGATCAAACTCGCCCTTCATTTGGTCCACCAACTTCTTCTCCTATGACTTTCCTACGAAAGCCTCCGTAGGGTCTAATCCTTGGGATGGTAGCAACATTATATGGTGGATCACCATATTGGTCATCAAGATGGGTTCTCCCAACTAGAGACTCCCATCACTTACCAGGGTCAATAGTTGGTGCATATAGATGGTGTTAATATTAGTGTGACTGAAGTGCGGCACCCAAAACATGTTTAGGAGCCCCGTGCCCACAAATCCAGCCACCCAATTCATTGGTTCAAGGCGCGTGATGTCTAACTCCTCATAGTAGACCTTCTTGAGGTACTTGTTTGGCACCAATTGTGGAAATTTATCATGGTCCCCAAGGTCCCACTCCTCCATTTTTAAATGCTTTATACAAGCCAACAAGTTTCCCTCAAGCAACACACTCTCCAACAACAATGGTATGGAAACTATAAACTTCACATTATCCGGATCCTTCGGCACTTTCGCGATGGCTTTGCATGGTGGGATATACTTCGGTAACCGAGTTATCTACTCAACCTCTTCTACATCAATCTCCTCTATTCCTCTACGTAGTTCTTCCTCATCTAGATCTAGTGGCTCTGTCAGCTGTTTGGAGTTATCCATTTTTCCCTTTTGGTGGATTTTTGTCGGATTTTTCCACGGCGATTGCACTCTAGTGCTTGTTGAGGCTTTTTTTGCTTCCTATCTCCCATCATAGAAGTACATGGCTTAGGCCTTGGTAACCTAGGCACTGTAGTAGGGAACCATGTAGGTACAGATGGGGTTATCATTGTCTCAGATGGGACTACCTCCATCTCAGGGAAAGTTGCAATCATTCTCTCAAGGAAGTTCTTACGGTTCCACTTAAGCAAGTTTGTGAATGTCGACCATGAAAGAAGTTCCTCTCAACCAATCTCATACATACAACAATTTACACTTTGCTTGGCACAAAGAAAGGTGAAACATCTTAAGGAAAACTCTCATGAAGCAAAGTGTTAGAATGCAGAGCGGCATGCTGTTGAGACCTGAAACTACATATCTCCTACACACTTTCCTAGATTTTTTACTCTCACCTAGACCTCATAAGCTATCAAAAATAATTGCATATTGATTCTAAAAGAGCATTCAAGTGGTTTTCTAACTATGTTTTTGTGTTTGTTGTTTGAATTAGATTTTTCTCATTAGCTACAGAATCCAACCACTTTCCGTAGCTGATTTAACTTTCCGCAGTTGTTTTTGTTAAACTCTAGGTTGCAGGTGTCATCAAGCAAAACAAGACACATGGGAAAGTTAGAAATTACCTGGACATGGATCAAGTCCTATTGGTTCAGCTGGATTCATTAAGGAAAGTCGTGGTCAATGGTGGTCAAACGGTGGTCAAACGAAGGAGTCCTACAGCAACAGGACTCTATTTTCAAACACGTGAAGGATTCGTGGCCATTCCTAGATCCCTGGAGTCATGTTGATAGTTGTATACTACTCCACGATGCGAATCCAACAACCACTTTTGATAGATTGAATAATCTCGGCAACCAGTGTGCTAAGCTTACGGATGTTGTCCTTTTACGTGTCCTCAGTTAAAGATGTTTCATAGGAAAATAGTTATGAATTTTTGTTATAAATAACGTGTTTCCAAATGCATAGAGTTAGTCTTTGTTGATGTAGTTTTGTTGTTAAGTTTACTGTGTCGTGACACTAGTCTCACTGTGGTAACGAGAGGATTCTTCCTCTGTTTTGAAATATAAAGAAGACTCTGTTTCTATATGACTGTGTGAGCATAATTCTAGACTGATAACCTATTGACCAAGGCCGAACAGAGGGCCCCTGCACGCTGAGGTTTTGTTTTCCTTATTGCTATAAAGTTTTTATGTAGTGTTTCCTTATTTCCATTGCACATATTTCATAGTTATCCACCTATGTGTATTTCATTTGTTATGGTATTAACATTTCATTCCTGTACATGATTTTTCAAGCTTTGTATATTGTTGCTAACACTGATCAGTGTGTGTGTTTCAGGATAGAGTAGGCTCGGGAATTTTCATACAATTTTTGCAATAATTAGTGACATGGGATTAGCCTCTCTGCTGACTTTACTTTTCTTAGTTTTTTTCTTTTTTTAATTCCAGATATGCTTTGATTTCAGCCTTATTCACTTGCTTTGTTAGTTATTTTAGATATCAAATTTCTCATATCGTAGGCATTATCTCCTAAAGCCATAGCTTAGACTACCTGGCGAGCTATCAGACTATGAATGATGTGATTTGATTTTAGTTTTTCTTTTCTGCAGTTAGATATCAACTTCCTCATATCATTGACATTATCTCCTAAAGCCATAGCTTAGACTACCTGGCGATCTATTGGACTATGAATGATGTGATTTGATTTTAGTTTTACTTTTCTGCAGTTAGATATCAACTTGCTCATATCATTGATGTTATCTCCTAAAGCCATAGCTTAGACTACCTGGTGAGCTATCAGACTATGAATGATGTGATTTGATTTTAGTTTTACTCTTCTACAGTTAGATATCAACTTGCTCATATCATTGATGTTATCTCCTAAAGCCATAGCTTAGACTACCTAGCGAGCTATCAGACTATGAATGATGTGATTTGATTTTAGTTTTACTTTTCTGCAGTCAGATATCAACTTGCTCATATCATTGACGTTATCTCCTAAAGTCATAGCTTAGACTACTTGGCGAGCTATCAGACTATGAATGAAGTGAATTGATTTTACTTTTATTAGTTTGATTTGTTGAGTGCAGTAGCTTAACTCATTTTTCTTTCTGTGTTTAGATAAGCAGCAGAGATAATGGTTTCATGATCAGTAGTTCATTATTTGTTTGATTTGAATAGCAGCACATTTTCATTCTTGTTCAAGTATTAATTTCATCACTAGTATGTTAAGACCCTATGAAATGTTAAGTTCTGGAAATCATTATAGAGGACATAATTGCCTTAAAATCTATATCCATACTTGCCTTCTAGAGTATTCTTAAAACTCAGGGATAGGATTTCCATTCACATTAGGAGATAAATGAAGATAAAAACCCCCAAAACAAAATAAAAATCGAAAACAACAAAAAGTAAGAAAGAGGTTGTCTTGCACATATAGTGCGCCACACTTCATCAATTTACGACTCCCGGATTAATAATTAATGTAGAAATTTAGGACACACTAAATTGACTAAACATTTTGGCGCCATTGTCGGGGAATTGTAACTAGGTAGCTGATATCTTACATAAAAAAAGGGAAAATTGATAACTTCTTGAAGTATGCTCTCCTCTTGCACCTAGTGTGATCTCGAGGATAAGAAAAGAGAGTTATTAGTTCAATAATTTCTTTATTATGCTCTCTTCTTGCACCTAGTGTAATCTGGAAGATCAGAAAGAGAATTATTAGCTTGACTTTAAACAAAAATAAAAAACAAAAAATGACATGCATAGAACAAGAGATTCTAAGGGGAGGTTTATAGCTAGGGCCAAGAGTTCGATTTTCACAACTCTAGCTACTTCAAGGCATAGACAAGATTCACCCCCATCTACTCCTAGCCTCAGGCTTCCTGGAATTCAAGGAGCAACAGCTGAATTAGAGGATTATCCCACACTATCTACTAAATCTGATCTAGGAGAAGAACCTTTCTTCACTTCTACAGGGGAACACATTGTAATCAAAGAAGTAGAATCACCTGAAGAAGAGGGAAAAGGAGAAACTCTTTCTCATCCAACATTGATAGAAGAACCAGAAGACTCTGAGGAAACTATCATGACGGAGGAAGTAGTAGATGGATTTGGAGGAGGGGGTAGATGTAGAGAAAGAGGAAATAATGGAGGCAATGATGGTGGAGGTAGAGGTAATAATGGAGGAAATACGGAAGGACGTAACTCATTTGGATTCCCTATAGTTGATGAGGAAACCCATACAAAAATGAAAAACATTTCACCATCTGTCCTCCCAAACTTTTATGGGTTACAAAGTGAGGATCCTGAAACATTTCTATTTGAGTTTGAAGTCGTGTGCCGAACCTATGACTATATGGAAGACTCTCAAAAACTCAAACTGTTTCCTTCAACATTGAAGGGAGCTGCTTTGAAATGGTTTATGGGATTAGTCACCTAATCTGTTAGGACTTGGAATGATATGAAACAAATGTTTTTGGATAGATACCTGGACTATTGCATGCCCACCAATCATAAGGATGAGGTATTCAAAATGATGCAAAAAGAAGATGAAAACTTGGAGGATTTCCTTGAAAGATTTCAATACAACTTAAAGAGAGCAAAAATGAGTAATTTAGATGAGGAAACCTTGAAAGCCCTTCTATTAAAATCCATTAGAGATGAATGGATAGATATTTTAAACATGATGGGTAAGGGAGATATTTCTCAACTTCCACTTCGTGATATCGCAAAACTATGTGTCCATCTCTTAAGGGGAAAATCTAAAATGGGAAAAGGGCCTAGAGATCCTTCTCTTATTAGAGCAAACAAATCTGCAACTAGATCAATAAGTAGGGTAGAGATTGGCAATATGCTTGATGAGTTCAAAACGGATATTCTAGGGAGCCTTAGTGAACAACTAGACACCCTTAAAATACAAAACAAGCAGAAAACAGAAGCTGATACCTTGGCCATCTTTTGTCCAAAATGTAGGAAGAAACATGCTCTAAGGGAATGCCCCTTGGATGCAAAAGTTGTAGAAACATGTATGATTGTCTCATAAAGTCATGAGACTAAGGATTGTCCTTCAATTTCTGGGCTCAAAGCTGTCTTTCAAGAAGATCCGAATTTAGTAGAATCCCTTTGTTTTGTTTCAAGAAGACCTTGGCAGGGGCAACAAAATCAAGTATTTAACAACCCTATGAACTTTCAGCCCCTGCCAAACTAGAATTCTTGGCAACAACCTTGGCCCCAACCTCAAAATCCATATCAATCATGGGCACAAGGGATGCAAAATACTTATGGGAGATTTGCTCAATTTTATCAATATCCTCCATCTTTTCAAAACAAACAAACTCAAAAACTTCCAAATCAAAATCCACAACTTTCATTACCATTTCCACAACAACAACCTTCTCAACCAAATCCAAATCCTCAACTCTTGCTTCCATTTCAACAAAAGACAAATCAACTACCAGCCCAGCCATTGCCAAATCCTAACAACAAAAATCCTCAGAATGCTTATATGGTAGAAGGAAAACAATTTCCTACCTATATGATTATTCCTCTTAATGATGTACAACTCAGGTCTGGTAGAATTTTAGAAAAACCTTCTATAGATGTTCAAGACCAAGATACCTCCAAGGAGGATTCTCTTAAAGTCAATAAAGGTTCTGAGGAAGCATCTCTTCAAAACCAAAACATTCAAAAAGAGAAAGAAAAAGAGTGAACCCCCACAACTCCTATAGTTGAGCAACCTGCATCTTCATCCACAACTCCTTTCCCTGAAAGATTACAAATTGACAAAGGGGTGGAAAAACAAATCTTGTTGCCTGACTATGATTTTCTAAATGAATTAAAGAATGTCTGTATCAAGATTCCCTTGCTACAAGCCATTAGAGAGATTCCTATTTTAGCAAAAACAATAAAGGATTTGAGTCTTAAAAGACCAGGAAGGAAACCAAGAGATACAAGAAGAATCCACCTGGTAAGAAAAATTGCAGATATCATGATGGGAAAAATTACTATCCAGAAGTATGTAGATCCAGGTAGTCCAATTGTAAAGACACATATAAATGGGATAGAAATTCCAAATACTTTGACTGACTTAGGGGCTGCTATAAACATTATGAGACAGAATATGGAACAACTTAAACTTCCTAATCTTCTTTTTACACCCACCTTACTGCAACTTGCAAATAGATTAGTAATCAAACCAGATGGTGTACTAGAAGATATTTCAGTCTCCTTAGATTCTTGGGAATATCCAGTAGATTTTATGATTTTGACTCCCAAAATTAATTTAGGAGGGCACCCACTCATCTTAGGAAGACCTTGGCTAGCCACAGCTGATGCTTTCATTAGTTGTAGATCTGAGGATATGTACATTTTTTATTGTAGTTCGACAAAGAAATTAAATTTGTATCCTCCAGCAAAAGCAATTACAAAAGTAGGAGACAATGAATGGATCGATGATGAGGACATTATACAACCTGTCTTTACCATTTCTGAAATTAGTGAAGATAGTCAAATTCTGAACACATTAGAAAATTTTGAAACATCTTCAGAATATGACCACACACAATTTTAGTTAGATTCTAACATTGAGTATTTATCATCAAGACAAATGTCTCTTTACTCTATGGAAGAGTTCAATAACTCTACCATTGAGATTTTTTAAGGAAAAACATTGAATATCAATAAAAATTTGGAAAAGTCACAACAGGAAGAGCTAACCAAAATCTTGCAAAAACACTCCACTGCATTTGCATGGGAGTATATTGATATGAAAGGTATTGACCCTAAGACTTGCATCCATCATATCTATATTGAGGAAAATAGTAGACCAATCAAATAACCTCAGAGAAGGATGAATCCAAATCTTAGGGAGATAGTTAAAGAAGAGCTCTAAAAACTACTCAATGTAAACTTCATTTATCCAATTTCAGATAGCCGATGGGTTTCTCCTTTGGTTATAGTACCTAAAAAGAATGGTAAATGGAGGGTATGCATTGATTACAGGGAATTGAATAAAGAAACTTTGAAGGATCACTTTCCCTTGCCCTTTATCGATCAAGTATTAGATACATTAGCAGACAAAAAGTATTTTTCATTTCTGGATGGTTTTAGTGGGTATAATCAAATTTAGGTAGCACCCAAAGATCAGGATAAGACCACATTTACCTGTCCATGGGGAACTTTTTCTTATCGAGTGCTTCCCTTTGGATTATGTAATGCACCCGCAACATTCCAAAGAGCAGTACTAGGAATTTTTTTTGATCTAATCCATAATTATGTAGAGGTTTATATGAATGATTTTACAGTTTATGGTGATTCGTTTGAAGAGGCATTAGAAAATTTGGAAAAAGTCTTTATAAGATGTAAAGAAACAAACCTTTCATTAAGCCATGAAAAATGCTTTATGATGTTTACTGAAGGTATTGTTTTAGGACATCATATTTCAAGGGATGGGATTAAAGTTGATAAATCAAAAGTCGAAGTCATCTCCAAGTTGCCTATTCAAATTTTTCAAAAATATGTTAGAAGTTTTTTGGGATTCACTGGATATTATAGAATATTTATAGAAAACTTCACCAAAATAGCATCTCCACTCTTCAAACTACTTACAAAAGACTGTGAATTTAAATGGGGAACTGATTGCCAATCAACATTTGAAACTTTGAAAACAAGAATATCTGAAGCGCCCATCTTGAGAGGACCAAATTGGAAACTTCCTTTCCATATTTCTACTGATGCTTCAGATACAGCTCTAGGAGCTGTGTTGGGACAAAAATATTTAGTCCCTTATGCCATTTACTATACCAGTAAAAATTTGACTCCCACTGAGTTGAACTATACTGTGACTGAAAAAGAGTTCTTAGCTGTTGCACATGCAATCAATAAGTTCAGACATTATATAACAGGCTATGAAACTTTTATTCATACTGATCATTCTGCAATTAGATATCTAATGAACAAACGTATTACTAATGGTAGAGTTACAAGGTGGCTCCTACTTTTATAGGAATTCAATATTACTGTGTTGGATAGACCAGGGAAAAAAAATATAGTAGCTGATTTCTTGTTTAGGATTCAGAATAATAAAGAAGATTCTCTTGTAGAGGACAAGTTTCCTGATGAATATTTATTTGCAGTAACTACTAATATCCCTTGGTATGCAGATATAGCTAACTATTTGGTTACGGGGAAACTACCTCCACATTTATTTCCTGGCGAAAGAAGAAAGATTATTCAGGAGAGTTCAAAATATTCATGGATTTCTAATGAATTGTTTAAAACAGGGCCCGATCTTGTGATCAGAAGATGTGTTAGGGAAGATGAAATGCCTGATATCCTCAAAGAATGTCATGATGAACCATGCGGCGGAAAGTTTGCTAACAAAAGGACAACCTATAAAATCCTATCTTTAGGATATTATTGGCCATCCCTCTTCAAAGATGCAAAACAATATGTCAAAAGGTGTGACAGCTGCCAAAGAGTAGGGAAACCTACCCTTTCAAATAAAATGGGATTGCAGCCATATGTACTCATTGAACCCTTTGAAAAATGGGCTTTAGACTTCATTGGACCTATTAACCCACCATCTAAATAAAGAAAGTATATATTGGTATGTACTGATTATGTCACTAAATGGGTAGAAGCCAAAGCATTATTTTCTGCTACTGAGCATTCAGTTATTAGTTTTCTTTATGAGGATATTTTTACTCGCTTTGGTGTTCCAAGAGAAATTGTGACAGATCAAGGAGGTCAATTCACATCCAACCTGGTGGAGAAGTTAATGGAAGAATACAAAGTCAAGCATAGAAAATCTACTCCTTACCATCCGCAAGCAAATGGTCAAGTGGAGTCTACAAACAAAGTTCTTGAAGGCATCATTACCAAGACTGTTCATCTACACAGAAGAGATTGGGCAGAAAGGCTTCCCGAAGCCTTATGGGCTTACAGAACTACATGGAGGAATACAACAGGACATTCCCCCTATGAGCCTCTTTATGGGAAAGAAGTCCTGCTCCCCATTGAGTTCCAAGTTAAAACTTTCAAGATGGCAGTTCAGTTGGGAATGGATCTATCAGAAGCCCAAAAGCATAGAATGGAGTAGTTGAATGAACTAGATGAGATCAGACAAGAGGCAATCCTAAGAACTGATCTAGTTCAATATCAAAGAGCTAAGTGGCATGACAAATACATCAAAGAGAAAAAGTTTCAACAATGAGACTGGGCATTGCTATTTGATTCCAAGTTCAAAGATTTCAAAGGTAAATTTCAAACTCATTGGCTTGGGCCATATGAGATTGACAAAGTCTTTAGCAATGGAGCGGTAAGAATCAAAACCATTGATGAATATCAAACTCCTCTTATTGTGAATGGTCACAGATTAAAGATCTATCATAAGCCACTCTCAAAGGAGGAATTTGTCAAAATCTTTCAAGATAATTCTGCAATAAGGCTAGTGAAGAAGAATCCTTCTTCTCCACTAGCCTAGTCCTTGTTCTTTCTCTGTTTGATTAAAAAAATATATATAATTGTATAAGCTTGAAAACAAATCACTGATTGGCAGTATTATACAGAAAATACAGGGCGAAAATTAGAACCTTCTGACACCCTATATTTTCCAAAAAAAGGTCTCTCTCTCACTTTATAGTTTCATGTCACTTCACTTCATTTCACTCCATTTCGCTTCATTTCACTTCACTTCACTTCATCTTGTTTCATTTCATCATCATATTCCACCAATAAAAGTTCTTTTATGATCAGTTTTCATTCACTCAGTCATCATTCATCCATGTCCATTCAGTCATATGTTCACTGTGTCAGTTTCCATAGCTGAATCCTATTTCTGCAGCTAGAAACTGATTCCGCAGCTAGTTGTTGATTTCATAGCTAGCACTCTGTTATTCAACAATGACAGTCAGATGTTAGCCAAATAATAATAAGAACCAAATGAAGGCATGAAAAAGGAAATATTGCAAAGATATAAGGCACCTAGAAGCATCATCAGAAAGCATCCAATCAAAGAACAGTGGACGGAAGTGGTAAGATCTAAGATATGAGCAAGTTTGTTTCAAATAGCATTTTAAAGCACAATTCTATACAGTTATAAAACCAGTAGCTCCATTATATGTAATGATTCACCTTGATAGCTTCCATAACCACTCCACGACCTTTACATGATTCCTCCACAAACCTTGCATTAATTTTTAAACGACCTCGTGATTAGCCTCCGAATTTAACTCGTGTTTTTTGGTACGTTGGCATTCCACCTGCCGAACCGGGTAATTATGGGGATGTAATTGATTTGATCAAGGCTCTTCTCCGCTGCACAAATTCCGTAGCCATTTTGTGAGCATGCTAATGTCTATTCCGCAGCCATCTATTTCAAAACTCTACCAGGCTCACTTTACTCCCCTACTATTCCATCGAAGTTACATTTGTATTTCTACCCTATTCACATAAGCCTCCACTCCACTCCGTGAACTCATTCCCGCTACCTATTCTCTATTTTTTCCACTTACAATCACTGTTTTTTCTCCATAAACCTTTTCCATTCCCTGTTAACACAGTCGTTTCACCTCCGTTCATCCATTACTCACGCAGATGTATTTTAAGCCAGGGGAAAGGAATGGGTCTTTTGTTAAGAGCAGAACCGGAAGGACCCAAATTCATGGAGGGGTATCCGCAATTGAAAAGCATACTAAGGAAGGCACGGTGGCTACAGTTCATCCGGAAATTCAGAGGCTACAATAAAGAAATTACGAAGACTTTTGCAAGGTATTTTAATGGTGTGGAAGTTGAGGTTGGAGACCTTAAGTTTTCAGTCACCGAGGCATCTATAGTAGCCGCAACGGAACTCCCACAAGAGGGGGAATGGTGGTTCAAAAACAAAAGCTTTGACGAGAGTGCCTAGAGGGTGCAATCCAGGTATGGATATAACCATTTTCAAATGTGGAATCCATGTTTATGCTTTAGAAGAAAAGTGGGCCAGTCTATTATTGATAATCCAGAAGTTTATTACATGTGAAGGATGATTTGGGTCCATGTATATGTACCACACCTGGATGCTAATGAATTTTCTAGAAAATCAAACAATTAATTTGCCTTACTTTTTATTGAATAGCCTGAAAAAGATGTCCATAACTGTCCAAAAGAATCTGGAGGACATAGAACCCCCCCATACCATCACGGCCTTGTGAAAATTTTAATTGAAAAACAGTTGAAGGAAAAGAAGGATACTTGGGAACAGTTTTTGGTTAGAAACTTCTTTCAAGATCCACCTGAAACACCAGAGAGTAGCTCAGCAAGGAAGAGTAGGAGAAAGAAAACTAGTGTGAGAATTCAAGACACTCCTACTAACATAGCCAAAGAAATTAATCAAGAAGAGAAGTTGTCTGAAAGTAAGAAGGAAAGAACTGAGGATAGGAAGCAAAGAAAATTAAAGGGGAAAAGAAACATTGAGGCTGTCTATCAAACCCCAGAATCTTCCTCAGAAGAGGACCACCAAATACTGTCTGAAAGACTAGTTTATCTTCAGGAACAATCAGCTGTAGCAAAGAAGAAAGGGAAAGAAAAACAGAGTGTGGAGAAAGAGGACACTAGCTCACAAAATTTAAGGAGGAGCTCCAGACTCAAAGGGAAATTGAGGACAGTAAAAACTAAAGGGCCTCACTTCATTGACTTAGGAGGGGGAACACCGGAACAGCCTTCAGCAATCTCTCCTGGTCGTAGCCCACACCATACTCCTATTTCTCAGCTAGATTTTGACATGAGTCCTTCTCAACCAGCTTTTGAGATCATTCCTTCTCAACCGGATTTTGGGGTCAGCCCAAGAAAGACTACACCCAAGATAGACCCAAACCAGCAAGAAATGTATTATTATATCGAGTCGTTGGAGAACACTACCACAGATCCAGGCACTTCATCTACCCAGCCTAATGCAGCACAGGAAGCTCTAATCCAATCACTGAAACAAGAAGTTTTTGAACTGGAGGTCTTAAATAGACACATCAAAAGAGAAAATGAAACATTGAAGGAACAAAGTAGATTGGATAAGATCATTGACGACAACACTATGTTGCATCTTGGGCTGTGGCAGAAGAAGAAAAGGAAGTTGAAGAAAAAGAGCCGGAGGTTGAGTAGAGCTCTTATCAACCTCAAATTCAGGTGCTTAATGAGAAAGTCTAGGATGATAGTGGTACCAAGAAAGAAGAGAAGAAGGTTGGATGTGCTAGCAGAGGTCTCAAAACACATGAACTGAAGGGAGGATGGTCAAAGTTTTGGTTGCATGGGGACATGAAACACCTTCACAATGGGGGTATGTTGAGACTTGAAACTACATATCTCCTACACACTTTCCTAGACTTTTTCCCCTCACCTGGACCTCATAAGCTATCAAAAATAAATGCATATTGATTCTAAAAGAGCATTCAAGTGGTTTTTTAACTATGTTTTTGTGTTTGTTGTTTGAATTAGATTTTTCTCATTAGCTGCAGAATCCAGCCACTTTCGGCAACTAATTCAACTTTCCGCAGTTGTTTTTGTTAAACTCTAGGTTGGAGGTGTCATCAAGTAAAACAAGGCACGTGGGCAAGTTAGAAATGACCTGGACATGGATTAGGTCCTATTGGTTCAGCCGGATTCATTAAGGAAAGTTGTGGTCAACGGTGGTCAAACGAAGGAGTCCTATGGAAACAGGACTCTGTTTTCAAACACATGAAGGATTCGTGGTCGTTCCTAGATCCCTGGGATCATGCTGACAGTTGTATACTGCTCCACGATGCGAATCCAATAGCCACTTTTGATAGATTGAATAATCTCGGCAACCAGTATGCTAAGCTTACAGACGATGTCCTTTACGTGTCCTCAATTAAAGATGTTTCATAGGAAAACATTTATGAATTTTTGTTATAAATAACGTGTTTCCAAATGCATAGAGTTAGTATTTGTTGATGTAATTTTGTTGTCAAGTTTATCGTGCCATGACACTAGTCCCACTGTGGTAACAAGAGGATTCTTCCTCTGTTTTGAAATATAAAGAAGACTCTGTTTCTATATGACTGCGTGAGCATAATTCTAGACTGATAGCCTATTGACCAAGGCCGTGTAGAGGGCCCCTGCACGCTAAGGTTTTGTTTTCCTTATCGTTGTAAAGTTTTTATGTAGTGTTTCCTTATTTCCATTGCACATATTTCATAGTTATCCACCTGTGTATATTTCATTTGTTATGGTATTAGCATTTCATTCATGTACATGATTTTTCAAGCTTTTTATATTGTTGCTAGCACTGATTAGTGTGTGTGTTTTAGGATGGAGTAGGCCTGGGCATTTTCATACAATTTTTGTAATAACTAGTGACATGGGATTAGCCTCTCTGCTGACTTTGCTTTTTTTTTTCTTTTTTCCTTTTTTTTTTTCTTTTTTTTCTTTTTTTAATTCCAGTTATGCTTTGATTTCAATCTTATTCACTTGCTTTGTTAGTTAGTTCAGATATCAAATTGCTCATATCATTGACGTTATCTCCTAAAGCCATAGCTTAAACTACCTGGCAAGCTATCAGACTATGAATGATGTGATTTGATTTTAGTTTTACTTTTCTGCAGTTAGATATCAACTTGCTCATATCATTGACGTTATCTCCTAAAGCCATAGCTTAGACTACCTGGCGAGCTATCGGATTATGAATGATGTAATTTGATTTTAGTTTTACTTTTCTGTAGTTAGATATCAACTTGCTCATATTATTGACGTTATCTCCTAAAGCCATAGCTTAGAATACTTGGCGAGCCATCGAACTATGAATGGTGTGATTTGATTTTAGTTTACTTTTCTGCAGTTAGATATCAACTTGCTAATATCATTGATGTTATCTCCTAAATCCATAGCTTAGGCTACTTGGCGAGTTATCGGACTATGAATGAAGTGAATTGATTTTACTTTTATTAGTTTGATTTGTTGAGTGCAGTAGCTTAACTCATTTTTATTTCTATATTTAGATAAGCAGTAGAGATAATGGTTTCATGATCAGTTGTTCATTATTTGTTTGATTTGAATAGCATCACATTTTCATTCTTGTTCAAGTATTAATTTCATCACTAGTATGTTCTAAGACCCTCTAAAGTGCTAAGTTCTGGAAATCATTGTAGAGGACATAATTGCCTTAAAATCTATATCCATACTTTCCTTCTAGAGTATTCTTAAAACTCGGGGACAGGATTTCCATTCACATTAGGAGATAAACGAAGATAAAAACCCCCAAAACAAAATAAAAATCGAAAACAATAAAAAGTAAGAAGAGGTTGTCTTGCACATATAGTGTGCCACACTTCATCAGTTTACGAATCCCGAATTGATAATTAATGTAGCAATTTAGGACACACTAAATTGACTAAACAGATGCGATATTTATAGCCAATTGGAATTCAAATCCAACCATTCCCTCCAATTCTTGATCATTAATGCATATTTGGTAGCAAATTTCAAAGATATGCGTCTTAAATGCTCTCCCCCTACTCCTTTCAACAAAAAATTCTCCATCCAATCAACTACAGTTCTTCCAATGGTCACTTTTTGGCCCAACTGCGCGGGACCCATCCACCTAACGCAGCTCCCCTTGGTGCCATCCTTCGATTTTTCATGCAGCCCATTCATTTTGCCTTTTTAACTTTCGGGCAGAGTGGTTTATAGTCTTGTACTTTCTTGTAGCTACCTGGAGTACTAAGACTATCAAGCCATAATATAGTCATTGCATGGGGATGGGATCACCCCTCTATAGCTTCAATCGACTCCCATTGACTTTTCTCAAAATTAATTCCTCATTCAACTTCGCGAGCTGAAATGCACCTCCATCTGTAATTTCCTTCACAACATAGGGCCCCAACAAATGCATTTGGAATTTGCCTAGGAACTTAGTGAACTTACTGTCATATAGCAATACTAAATATTTGATCTTGAAGGTGCATTGTTTGATATGGTGATCATGCCATGCCTTTTCACGATCCTTCTCCATCTGTTGATGATATCCAGCCAAGAAGCGATCCTCCTCCAGCTCAACAAGTTGCACGAGTCATTCCTCCATGGTATCGTGATCATCCATGTCCATAATTGCTACAATATGTAAGCTTGGCACTATGTACTCCATGGGCATTATAGCCTCTTACCCATATACCATTCAAAATGGTGTTTGTCTTTTCAACTTATTACAAGTAGTCCTGTATGCCCAGAGGACCACTGGTATGTGTATTGTTTCTTCCCCTCAATTTCTTCAACAATATACTACCTATACAACCCAATGTTTTGCAATGGGGAGTCTGGAAATAGCTTGATCTTGTGCTCCACTTTCCTCTTGGGTGGTATCCATTTAGGATCCTAGAACACATCCATGTATGCATGTAACATATCTTCTAGTTGTTGTTTATGTTTCCTAGTACACCCCTTCATGGATTCCTTTAATATCACTCACTCTTTTATAGAGTGACTTTCTCTTAAAAACATTAAAACATCTTGTTATAACTAATCAATTTTTTTCTTTAATTGGCACTTGCCAATGAAATTTTCAACTTTCCTCTATGTGCGTTGGTTGTGAACGAATTCCTATTATAGGAGAGGTGGTACTGGTTAGGTTTTCACATGAATATTGCATCATGTATGTACATATACAAACTTCCAAACACCATACCGCATACATTAGGGGGAACCACATATAGCTCTTCTTCATCATTAAAACCAACACAGATAATAAATCTAAATTTGAACTTTTTTGTTTCCTTTATTTCTTAATCCTTATTTACACATACCAATGGATATGGACTTGGATGATCATGAAATTCTGATCACAATTTGTTTAATATATTTGTTGGAATGATAGTTCACTATGATCCTGAGTCAAATAGAGCATCAATATTGGTGTTTTTAAGCTTTATCTTTATATGGAAGAGCATATTATTTTCATTCTCTTATGGTTGTTGAAGGATACTCATATCCATCTCTTTTGATGATGTATAGGCAATCTTCTCATCCATGTCTAAAATGCTTTCAACAAGTCAATTGAATCAATGTCCATGATATTCTTCTTCTTCTCTTTCTTTATTTTTCTTTGGGTTAAGCTCTACATGAAACTTCCAACACTTCTCCTCTATATGACCATTAATGTTACAATGGTTGCAATGGTTGATGGGATCTTTCCACTGGTTTTGTGGTTATTTCCATTTTATATTTTACCCCTTTCCACTTCTTCTTCCCCTCCTTAGGAGCATCCTAGTGATTCTTTTGCTTTCATCCACTTTATTTCCCTTTCTTTGGACCTATGTTCTTCAGGTATTGTGCCTTTACACATGTCTTGTCCTTTGATCTATGGTTGAAAAACATCACTTGATTCTGTATATGGTTGTGTAGACTCTTCAGATACTTGAGGAGTACACATGGATTCTTTGAGAAGATACCTAACATTATGGCCATGTTCCTAAATTTTGTGGTGTACTCCTATACACTCTACCCCTACTTCTTCCTTAAGTAGTGCCACTAGATCCACCGATCCTTTACATCAATAAGATAAAATTTTGACTTTATGATGGTATTAAACTCATCCCACTCAGTCACTAGAGGATATCCCTCTAACCTTAAGGTATTCGTATGGATTTTGAACTCGATGAAGTCATATATCTCTAATTTCAGTAATGCAAATGAAAGATTATATTCTTCATTTATATCATGAACATACAAATAAACTTCTAATTGCTACAACTAGTGATTAAGCTTCATATCATTGATCTCACCTTGATAGAACTTGATATCAACCTCCACTTCCATTTTAAACATGGATTGTGAATGGTTCATGACAATTGAACTAGGTTCTTGTGTTCTTTCTTCAAATTCTCCATTTCTTATTGATCTCCTAATATCCCATTTGATCGAAAATCTAGATTAGAACCCTCGTCTTCTATGAATAGCTAGAGCTTATTGGTCAGGGCCACGATGAGAAGATTCATGTTATGGTTTATATCTACAAATTGTGCTTCCAATGACAAAAACCTCTCATTTGCAAGATTAAGAGGGTTATTCACAAATTCATTGGCCATGTCTAGGGTTTTATTACTTTTGGATTAGCTAATCTATATTCCCTAAAAATATCACAATTATTACCAACGAAACATGATATAATACAAATATGATCTGTAAACTTCCATGTATATTCCACTAGAAAATTCATCACAACAATTATGATAAAAATATACTTAAGAATATGAAATCTACACAATGAGGGCTTATTTATTTATATTTATAGATATATAGACTATTGTTTACTTCATATGCATGAAAATTATAATTATGTAGAAAATAAAGAGTAAAAAAAAAACTCATAAACCACAATTGACATAGAATATATCCTAGGAAACCCTTTCAGTAGAAAACCCAGCTAAACAGTGAGGCCACTCTTCTCTCTTTCTTTGAATAGTAAAATGGTTGTGAGTATAAACAAGTAATGCCTATGGCCCATGGGATATTACAATGCACAAGTCCTCTCAATGTTCTCTCTCTCTATGCTTATTGGCTACTCTACTTGTCCATGGAACAAAATTCCCTTGAAAATAGTAGAACCCCCTCCTAGTGGCCTAGTTATAAGACAACCTAATAGCCTACTGGTGGTTAGGTTTGACTCCTTCAACATTTAAATAGAGTTGAAATATGGACTCTTTTAGAGTTTTCTTCATCAAAATCATGTGGCTAGCACATTTCCTATAAATAATGGAGGCTCACGTGGAAGCCTCTCAAATTATGGTGGACAAGACAAGAAGGTCAACTTACGAGTGACATAAATTTTGCATAAGGACTCTAATTGAGGCAATTGTTTCACCATTGGAAAGGGCACTCTATGTACAATAAAAAAATTGATGTTCACGCTAAAGAAGAAAAAAAAACTCCCAATAAAATGCAATTGGATACCTCAAAATTCTCTTGGAAGTTTTTAAACCCTAATTTTCCAAACAGAGCCCTGCGAGTAAAAATGGTCTTGTGAGTTGATTTCTCCACATTTTCCAATCTAAAAGCATCAATATGGATGAAAAATTATATAATGATCCAATCCAGATCACCTTATATGATCGTTATTCTCAACAACAAGCTTTTACTTATGTTCTTGATTTCCTCAGATGTCCACGTCCCTTTTAGGAAGCCTCTCGAGGAGAGATTTTACATAGAAATCATGGAATTTTGTATTTCATCCTTATTTTCATTTATCTTATTTTCTATTTCTTCCTTGTTTTCGTTCATCATATTTTCCATTTCTTTTCAAGCTTTTTCTAAGGACCTAATAGATCCTCCTTTGTTACAATACTACCATCCATTTCATTAACTTTATTCTCTAATTTAGATAACCTAATTTTTGTCTCTACTTTAAACTTTCCATGCTAGACTCAAAGCATGCTTGGGAGATTTAGTTTCTAAGAGGAACACATCATGTCAGATGTTTTATTTTAAAATTCTAAAAAATAAGTCTAACGACGTCCTCTCAAGTGTTCTTTACCTTGAGATTGAACTTTTGGAATTGTTAAATGTGCTCCATAAATGGAAAGCCATTGATATTATACTTGTTGGTCTTGTTTTTAAAATATTGATGTGATATTTACCTTTTGATAGGATGTCACATGTTGTAGATCAAAGTATTGCTCCACCTAAAATATCCATGTTATAGGATTACTATCATAAAACTTCCCCATCTCGTTCTTTAGAACGTGATAGTTCCTTGTGCTAACTTGAAGCCCTAATTATGTGGATATTATATTAAAAAGTAATTATTATGGTCCCATGATTCAATATTTGTGCACTTCAATTGTGATAAAATATTTCTCATAATGATTAGGTTTTAGCATAATGGGTCTTTTTATTTTCATGATGTCCTTTGATCTCAATATCCCTCCAAGAGAATATTTTCCATGGTATTCATGGATTTTTGTATTTATTCCTTCAGTTCATCCACAATTTCTTTGAAAAAATTCTTGGAAACCTAAAAAATCCATCATTTTGAACATATTACAATCCACTTCATTAACTTTCTTCTTTAATGGGGAAAACCTAAGTTCTATGTCTTCACTTTCTTCATGAGTCCAAGATGAGCCTTTAGGAGGTTTAAGTATTGTAATGAATATCTTTGGAGGCACGTTGGAAAATAATAATATTACTCCTCTTTATCACAAATTTCAATGAAAAAAAAAATTGGATCTTGTAATCAAAACTTAAGTCTCTTGTTATTTATGTACCTTTAAAACCTTAATTTGGAGGATATCTAAATGACTCAACTTTTATTGATCTATATTTGAGATTTGAACCCTTCTAGATTTGAAATTTTGGTATGTAACACTCTTATATGTCTTCTTCACAATTTCATAAGTGTAACTAGGTTCTAATGTGTAAAGTAAATGTTATGGTGAAATTCCCAAATCTTGTTGACTCTTGGCCTCTTCCCATGATGAAAATTGTATAATATGCCATGTGTCCAATTATTCAAATATAATTTTAAAATTTGTATTTGAGTTATGTCTATATGTCTCATAAGATCCTTGTAGCCAGAGCTTAAAATATCCTAGAAAAGATCTTATAGATAGAATAGGAAGCTAACCTATTTGAAGTGGATTTGAGGAACCTTCATAAACCATAAATTTCACAAAGTATAACTTTGAAAGTATAGTGAACCAAACTATGAAATTTGAACTAGATATTTCCCTAGATCCTTGCTCAATACAACCGAAGTTGCACCAAATGAAACCTCCCAGAAAATATGTTATAGTGAAAATGAAAAATTTGCAGGTTTGAAATAAGAGACCATAACTTCCTTAGATCATATTTTTGAAAGTATAGCAAATCATGATCTAAAATTTAAACTAGATGTTTTGTGAGCTTTCCCCTCAATATAGTTCAAGTTTCACGATCTGAAATCGAGCATTCAAGAACTCTAACTTCTTTAAAACAAAGATACAGAAGTAGTGAACCAAGATTAAAATTTGAACTAGATGTCCATTCCAGTTTCTCCTCAACTTGTCCTAAGTCTCACCATTTGAAACCTCCCATTAACAAAACTATAGAAAAAGTGTTGAACTCACTTGTTTGAGAGTGATTTTAGGAGTACTAAGAAACCGTAACTTTCTCACAAAATATCTCCAAAAATATAGCAAACCAAAATATGAAATTTTAACAAGTTTTTCCTTGAGACTTCCCTCGATATTCTTCAAGCTTTACCAGTTGAAATTACCCAGAAAATTCCACACTGACTTGTTTGAAGTATCAAAATCCTAAGATCATGAGTTGTTACACCAAATATTATGAATCTTGCACACTGAAAATGATAAGAAACCAATAATATCCTCTTACAATGAATATTATTCCTCCTACAATGACTACTATATGTAAAATAAGATAAGATTTCATGATTACGTCTTCTTAATGTTTATAGAGGAGATAAATGATACAATTATTATAAAATTAAATTATAAAAACTTGTAACTTACCTAAAAATAAAATAATAAAAATGTAATTCCTCCATCTCTATAGATTATTAAATAGTTTTAGAATTAATATGAAGTTTATATAAAACTTCATATAAAACTACATTATTAATAAAAAATTTGAGATTTAAAGTAATAAACTATATAGTAAAATATTTTCAAAATATTATAAGTTTTGTTATAATGAATTTATTTGAATAAAATATTAAAAAAAGTGATTGATAAGGGAAAGTCTTTATTCACCATTCATTCATAAATATATTGCCTCACTAAATAAAACATTGTAAAATTGGCAATAAGCTAACATATTAAACTTTCCATTACAGGTTTCTTTGACCCTATGGACATTATCGGCCAAGAAATTGTGAAATGCATAGAACTCGCAAAGGAGGGACTCCATGGAGTTCTTTTCGTACTTTCCATTAAAAATAATTTTTCTGAAGAAGAAGAGAAGGCTTTAAAGGCCTTGCAAAAGCTGTTTGGTGAGAATATTATGAAGTACGTGGTGGTTATCTTTACTGGTGGTGATAACTTGGAATCAAACGAACAGACCTTTGAAGAGTACTTGCGTGGCGACAAACAAATTGAGGTTAGATTTTTCCAATTTCCAAATATATATTTATGTTCTATTGAGTTTTAGTGTTTGGAATTGATTTATGAGAGTTTTATTCATATTTTACTTTAAAATAAATAAATAAATTTATAATATTTTCATTTATTTTCATTTCCATGAAAGAGTATTTAATTCATTTTAATCAAGCTCGCTAGAGTTTCTCCCTTGTTTATATTCTAGAAATAAATGCAACAACAATTTTCCAAGCTTTTTAAGTTTCTTTCTTTTTCAATTTATGTAAATGAGTACTTTACAGTGTTGTGCCCTGTATTTTTTTTAATATTATTATTTGTTTATTTGTAATTTATTTATTTTTGTGAGATTTTAAAATTTTGAATAATGTTGGATAAAATAATAAATTACCTTACAAGTATGATTAATAATATAAGTGTAAATAAGTGTAACCTCCACAATTGATTCTTACTCTCAAATTCTCTCTTAAATTTGAATATGCTATTGGAATGTTGAAACCAAGTGGTTTACACCAAATAAGTAAGGTCATATATTATATATGAAGAACTTGTGTATCTTATTTTCTTTTATGCATATTTCTCTTTGGTGGTGAATTCAAATAGAGAAATATGATGTATGTGTTCCTTCCTTGGCCGTATTGTTACATTGTTCCCATGTCTAGTTATGTATTCTTTTATGTTTTAATATTGGTATAAAATTTATGGTGTATGGAGATTAAAGTGTTTGCTTTATTCTTATTATGTGAATGGAGCTTTTAACTTTTTAATATATCTATTTCTTATGATGCTAATTGATTTCTAAATTATTAATGTAGATATGCGTGTGCAAATACTTTTTAATTTAGGATCTTTTAATGTAACAAGTCTTTTGAGGTGATTTATTTTTTTAGATTGAAAAAATATAGTAAAATTTCCGGCTTTAAAGGATTTGATCCCTCCCTAGGCATGATAGGCTTGATCTTTCTTGGTGCATGACAGATTTAGAGTTACATGGATCTACATTTGTTCCTTAAGTGTGTGTTTACCACATTTAAACTCCATATTAAACTCAAAAGAACTTATACTTCTCCTTCATAATAGAATGTAAAAAACACTTATAATCTCATTTACATGTCCATGTTTATAGAAAAAGATAATAACACATAAAATGACAATTTACTTTCAATTGTAAAGTAACA